>OOFC01045745.1:0-10425 GCA_900323345.1 Pseudochromis fuscus
ATACAGCAGCGGTCCCCAACCTTTTTTGCACCACGGACCGGTTTAATGTCGGCATTATTTTCACGGACCGGCCTTCAAGGTGTGGCAGATAAATACAGTGAAAATAAAATAACACGACCGGCATAAAAAGTTGTCCTCTTACCCTTTGCAAAGAAGCTCTCCAAAGACGTTTGTATTTTATTCATTTTCGCGAGTTTGCGGGCTTATTTTTTGGCTAACGTATCTGACATTATAGGTGAAACATTTTATCATGTGACTGAGACAAGCGTATTGACAAGTGTCAAGAGGCAATGGCAAAAGTTAATTTGAAGAGAATCCAGTAGTTCCTTTCAAAATAAAATGTCTTTCAGACTCTAATAATCAATGCAACAGAAGTTATATTTTATTTTTATTTATTCTTTCTGTGCGGCCCGGTAACAACTGCCCCACAGACCAGTACCGGTCCCCGGCCCGGTGGTTGGGGAACACTGTGCTAGAGGGATTATGTCTCTCGGCTGGCCAGGGAACATCTCGGGATTCACCCTGAAGAGCAGGGAAGTGCCTGGGGATAAGAGAGGGCTGAAGTTGTCCCGACAACTAACCCTGAGGTGAGTTTTTCCGTCTTGAGGAGCATCGTTTTACTTCCTGTTGTCATGGAAATACCTCCACATCCTACCACTGCTGTAGGTGTCAGGACTGTGAGCAGGTGGAGAAGATTCTGAAAGTTTATTTAGATGAATGAAATGTTCACATCCAACTGGTCCAATCCGTCGCAGTGGGAAAATTCACAGGTATTACTGCCAATATAAATCAAGGGTTTTATTATATTGAAGTGCGTATGTCAGTAATCCAGCATACACTCTCGCAAGACCCTCATCTACCTCATGTGAACATGTCATGTGACCATGTCGCCCTCCTCACTGGTTATTTTCAGAGCTACTCGCGGTCCCATAAAAGCGGCCGCTGGGACTCGCGCTCCGCTTCATCACAGCTCAAGTAAATGTAATTTCACATGCTCTCAGGACAGGAGGTGGAGATGTTTCCATTTTGGAAGACCACTCCTCAATTAAATAAGTCACTTCTTGTAACATGTGCAGTTTGGTGAAAGCTTTTCATCTCAGAAAGATCTCACAGAGGGAGCTGCAGCTCCGAGTGGTCGACTCCTTCCTAACATTTTTAAAGCGGTCTTTGCGATAAATGGAATAAATTAGAGAAACACTCATGAAGACATTTGGTTACTTCATGTTGAACAAGTTTAATGAAACTTACAGCCACACTGAACACGTTCAGATCTCTGGATGCCAGTAACAAAACAATCATGTGTGATTCTTTATTTGTCCTTGCAGCTGCCGTACAACGCTTATTCTTCATGTAGTGTCTGTGAAGGCAAATATAAATATGGCTGAGCAGTGGAAGGAGAAGGATATTCATACGATTTGTTAATATTGGATTAATCACATGCTGGGTTCATTCAACTCAACAAGATGCTGGAAAATGTTGAGTAAAACCAACTAAATGTTGCATCAAATCAACAAAACTGTGAGTAAAACTGCCCACCTCCCTGGGTTAAATGAACCCAGTGTGTAGTTAGTCCAATACTGACTCAAACAATCACATTTTTTAGTCTGATCTTCCCTTTAATTTCTTGGTGCCAGTAAAAACCAGATGACACATGTAACTGAAAGGTGCTGACTGGCACTGAAGGGCACAGTGTGGTCACATTCAGCTCCAACAGGGACCAGGTACTGTGGGCGACTGGTCAGTCTGACCATTGGCACTTTGACTCAGGGAGACATGTTTAAACTAGTCAGGTCAGAGTTCAGTTATAATTTCTGTCAGAGAGTCAGCAGCGTGTGATTCACTGTGTGAGCTGCTAATGATTTCAGTATCGATGCTTCCTGGGATTAAATCCATTTTCACAAGATGTGGCAGAGCTGATGTCGACCTGCTCTCTGTGGCTGGTTCACCACCGGGTTCTACCTTCAGTTAGGTTTGGATTATATAAATATGGACATGTATGTGACACAGTGACTGCAGAAATGTTTTTAATACTGGAGGATTCATGTCCAGGTGTGTTACAGCCGACCAACACCTCTGAGGTCAAACAGCACAAAGCTTCTCCAGCCATCTCCCAGGTTTGTGGTTCATTTCTGTCTGAAGCGTTTAACGGACAAGGAGCTTGAATATTTAAAAGCACATTAAAAATAAAATATTAAAAGCTCACAAACTACTGAAAGGAATTAAATTAAAAGGAGCTGTAGCAGCGAGGGGCACTTTCATCGTTAACCCCGCCTGCATCACGCTAAATAGATCTGACCTCCCACCCTTTGGATAAAAAACTGCATCTTAAAGCTCCTCCTCAGTTTGGGATTCTCTCTGTAAAGCTTGAACGAAGAAATCTGGTTCACAAAGGGTTAAAAATAAAACTGCATAAAGCCTCTGTACAGGAATAATGTCCATTTACAGACAATGAAACCGTCACAGTCTGTATCCGTACAGCTGCTGCAGCACGCCACAGTGTGGGCGCCGCTGCCTGACATGACACAAAGACGCCACATGACCCACGGCGTCCAGCAGAGGGCGCTGCAGGCCTGGATCTGGGCTGCGTGTGGAGACATCCTGCCCAGCAACTATCCCTCCTCTCATTAGTTAAAGCTTCTGTACAAAACCAGGCGAACCCATTCGCTCTGAGCCAAGGTTGTCTATCATCACCCAGCCCGAGGAGCCGAGTCTCAGCCAATCGAGTGCTCCAACTGTGTCTGCAGGGGGTGTGAAGGCGGCGGCCGGCAGGCCAGCGGGCTGCAGACCTGACTTCACCTCTCTGAGACGGATCACAATCAGGGAACGAAATGAACAGTTTCTGCGAGCTACGCTTGTGACTGAGCAGCAGGCAGAAAAGAAAAAAAAAGGGCCGGCGCTTCGTGCTGCATCTGCATGTACACATGTACACATGTACACACTGACACACACAAAGACACACACACACACACACACACACACCAGTGACCAACTCTCCCACTATCTGTGGTGTTGGACTGGAGGGAAACCTGCAGACTCTCAGCCAATCAGAGCTGCTGCTCCACTCCTGACTTAAAGATGATGAAGAAGATGATGAGGAGGAGTTCATTTCCGGTCCTGATTCACATGTAGGCACATAAACATACTGCACATCTCAAAACGGTATAAAAATATATTTAAGGCAACACTGAACCCCCCCCTACCCCCAGTCTCCTCCCTCCTACTGAGGCTGACCAATCAGGACACAGAGACCTACATGTCCCCCCCCCCCACTTGATATAACATGATCAGACCAGTGTGTATGTCCTCCCCATCCAGTACCATTATTTCCACCTGATATGACATACATAACACCACCTTCAGAATCACATCCTAACTTTCCTCTGCAGGTCTCCATGTTTCTCCTCAGGGTGAAGAAAAGAAGTGATGGAAGATAGATGAGGAGAGACGTCCCTCTTCCATCTGTGTCTGTCCGTCCATCCTGATGGCGAGGAGAGGTCAGAGGTCACAGACATCAGAGGGCAAAGAAAAGGATGAGGACCACGATCAGGATGGCGACCAGCACACCGATGGCGCACCACTGTCTCCGACCTGAGCCACACAGAGAGACAGCAAACACTCAGTCAGGGGGGTTTTCATCCACTCATATCATCGCGCTAATCAACCTAGTGTTACATTGGTAACAACACAGATATAATTTCCATTTCTCAGATTTTGTTCAGAGTACAGCTCAATCTTAGAAGCTTTGTGTTTTTAAATGTTAGTGCTCACTGTTGGAAACATGCATTTATTTATTTACTTGTTTAAAATGGTTCATTTTGAGGATTTTTCCTTTGTTGTTTGAACTGTTTGTGCTGCTGCAGCTCTGCACAGGAACACTCAGTGTTGGATGAAGTGAGTCGGGATCAGAAATGAGGCTGATCCAGAAGTGTAATATCCCTCGATGGCCACCAAAACACTCCAGTAGACTTCAAGTCATTCTGATGTCATCAGATAAAGTCAATTCTTCTTCTCAGTGATCTGGTGGGAGGAGCTAGAGGCGGGGTTACTCTGATTGACAGGTGGTCCATCTGAAACTTATTTCATCATTAATGAGATATTAAGCTGAGAGAAGGGGAGGAGTTAGGGGCGGGGTTAGTTTGATCAACAAGCCTGGTCTCCAATGAGAACAGCCCTCAACTCCTCAACATCAACATTGGACAGTGTTCTCGCGTTTAAGGGTCAGACCCGCCTCCTGACTCCTCCCTTTATATCCAAATATGGTCACTTCTGGCTTCAAACACCAAAGCTCAAACATCGATCTCCTGGCGTCAGATTGGGGGTCCACAAACCAACGGGTGACATGATTTGAACTTCATCTATTCTGCAAACAGTCTGAGATCAGGACGCTCTGGTGAAAGTTTTTAAATCTTTATTTTGTGGCTACATTAAAGGTTCAACTTTTCTTGAATTGTCTTATTCTGGATGGTGTGTTCTCCAGAAGGAGTGCTCCTATTGGCTGTTGAGGGTGAATACTTGTGTGTGGTGAAATCCCCCAAATCAGTGCAGATTCACACAAGTAACACAATTTAACAACTTGCTTGGTGTTTGGTGTGAACACAGGGTGATGAAGATGATGACTGTAGCTCTGGATGTTCTGTGTAAATCTACTGAAATCACCTGAAACTGCTGATTGTCTTCATGCAGAAGAAATCTGTTGTTTGATTGTGTTGAAGCTGAGCGTTGTGTTTTCTCTGAGCGCCGATTAAAAGCAATAATTACCCTGCTTCACTGTGCCATTGATTTTTATTTTAGTTTTAACTCAGCTGTTTGTCAGATGGATTTTCCTCTGCTCACAGCTTCTGACTGATTTCAGGAAATCTGCTGAATGCTGCTCAGTTGTACTTTTCACAGCCCACACTCATCGAGGGACTGATGGTTTGGGACTTATTTTAAAAAACTCACTTGTGTTATGATCAGCTGGTTCTACCTGGTTACACATCACAAATAACTAGCAGAGGCTGTAAAGCTGTCACTGCTTGTGTGTGTGTGTGTGTGTGTGTGTGTGTGTGTGTGTGTACTCACTGCTGGTCATGTGAGACACTTTCTCCAGCTTCTTCAGGACTGAGTCCATGCGGGACGACGTCTGGTCCATCTCGTCTCCAAAATCCCCCAACATCCTGGATGAAGGGCGAAGAAGAGGACGATGAGACATTATCCAGTGATGGTAACTCAGGAGGAACTGAAAGAGATGTGGTCAGTGTGCTGGTCTGTGGTGGTGAAGGAGGAGCTGAGCTGGTCTAACTCCACCTTCACCTGTGGTCATGAACCTTGTGCAATGACCAAAAGAAGAAGATTGAGGACACAAGCGATTGAAATTAGTGGCGTCACTCTGCATGATCGGCAGAGGAGTTCAGCCAATCAGGAGGAGGAGCTCAGAGTCGGGCTGCTGCTCCTCCACAGTCAGAGGATCCAGTTGGTTGTAATGAGGATGATGCCTCCTGTTGGAGGGTCAACCAGCACCACCAACTGAGAGGAGACCCAGAGGTCGGCCCAAGACCCTCTGGACTAAGACTAGTAGCAGCTGGAGGTCTCCCAGGACGAGTCGGAGGATGTTGTGGGGGAGAGGGACCCTAATGCCACCACGACCATACAGAAGATGGATGGATGGATAAATGAAAACACCCACTGGCTTCATGACTCAGGTACGACAATAAGAGAAGCAGCAGAGGGTTTCTTCTCCCACCTTCTAGTTCCACTCTGAATTAGTCATGATGTTCCCAGAATCCCCTCTGATACCTCCCACAAGCTGAAGGTGACACATTATGACCTAAAATAGTACAAGATGGTATCTCTGGGGAGATTCACAGTTCTTCAAAGTCCTTGTTTTCATTTTCATAGATAAGAATCAATTTCTCTGTCAGAAAACAGAGAAAGATTTTACTGAAATCTTGCAACACCAGAGAATAACTCCTCTCTGGAAACCAGGCAAACACAATGAAGTGATGAAGAACAGAGTCTCTGATTTATTTTCTTCCTCCTGACTAATGGCTGAGTGATCACTTCAGCTCCACGAGGGACTGAAACCAAACTGTGACCAAAAGTGTAATGTAATGTTTTAAATGACTGTGGGCGACTGCAGTGAGTAAGTTGATTATGGAACGAACTGAAACTACAAACAGAAACAACAAGTGGAGGACGGGGTGATTCTACAATGTGAAAAGAAACTGATTCAGTGTCACATGTATGACTGTGTTTCTCTGACAGAAATTTTCTAGTTATGATCAGTGTTGCTATTTCACCACCAGAAGGCAACAGTGTTCAGCCTACACACTGCATAGAGCAGGGGTGCCCAATCCTGGTCCTCGAGAGCCCCTATCCAGCATGTTTTAGATGTGTCCCTGATCCAACACCTGATTCAAACAATCAGGATAGTTATCAGGCTTCTGCAGCTTGATGATAAGCTGATCATTCGAATCAGGTGTGTTGGAAAAGGGAAACATCTAAAACATCCTGGATAGCAACCCTCGAGGCGTAGAGTCTCGTGTGTGTGTGTGTGTCCTCTCACACAGCCTGCTCGTCCAGCTCGTCTCCGATCCGTCCTGACATGTCTTTGAGGACTCGGATGCTGCCGGACACCAGCTCCAGCTGCTCATCCTGCTCCTGCATGATCAGCTACACACACACACACACCCACACACACACACAGTCATGTTATCCTCACTTCAGAGGACATTACACTCCTGTTCAAAGTTTGGGGTCACCCTATGAAGTGGTTTTCCAGTGACAACAAGACCGTGTACAGACAGAGGGATGCATCCGGCTGGTTACACATGTTGAACTGTGATTACATATGTTCAGACTTTAACATGATTGAAAACACTTGTGTCACTCACACTGTCAAACACAGGACAGGAGAGTTATGGTCTGGGGAAGTTTTGGTTGGTTCAGTGAATATTTACCCGATACACCTAGATGCTTTGGTTGGTCACATGGGTTTTTATAGAGTGACCCCAAACTTTTGAACAGTAGTACATACAATCATTTACCTAGATGTCATCATGGGGACTTACTCTGTGTCACCAAAAGTGTGGACGGTCCTCAAAATGTGTCTTATTCAAAAGATTAATGTCCCCACAATGTGAGTAATACATGTGTGGACACCACAGACTGCATATTAAAGGTGAACGCAGCAACCGGGTTTCAAAAGTCAAGCAAATGTCCAAAAGTGCTAAGAAGTGCAACACCACCGATGGCCACTAGACGCTGGCTCACAGACTGTGCACAGAACAGATGAAGCTAACATGACATCTCCCGCTGGTTTGTGGACTCACATCCTGATCTAGGAGTTTGGTATTTGAACCTCACCATGTTGGTTTTTGGAGCAGGAAATGACCATATTTGGATATGAAGGGAGGAGTGAGGAGGCGGGTCTGACCCTTGAAATTGAGGACACTGTCCAATGTGGATGAGACTGAAGTTCACTGGTGAACTTGAAGTAGTTTCTATTCAGTCTTAAAAGTCAGACAGGCTCCAGAACTTAGCCTGATGAATATATTCATTTATTTATGCACAGACCGGGGCCAAACTGGGTCAAGAAACCGAAAGTTATACAAAAACGAACAGTTAGCGCTGAGAGGACGGACTGAATATTCTCGGTCATGAGAAGGGTTAAAACTGTATCCACGGTCGTAAAAAAGCGTCACTATGAGACTACAGTTCCAATCCATGGTTATGAGTTTATTCTAATAACATTTCAGGCCATTTAAAATTTGTTCCGATGAAATTTTGAGAAAAACCGACAGTCCTAATGACAGACCAGCGCTGTCAATCAAACTAGCCCCGCCCCTAACTCCTCTTTTTTTTTCAGCCTATTATCTCCTTAATGATGAAATAAGTTTCAGATGGACCACCTGTCAGACAGACTAGCCCCGCCCCTAACTCCTCCCACCAGATCACTGAGAAGAAGAGCTGACTTTATCTGATGACATCAGAAGGACTGTTGGTGGTATTACACTTCTTTGTATTTCAGCATTAGCTTCATTTTTGAGCCTGGTTGCTTCGTCCATCTCCAGAAATTGTGTCTTGGCACTTTTCCACTACATGGTACCAGCCTGATTCAACTCAACTCGAGGAGAAAGCTGAAGCTCAGTGATCTTCAGATTAACTGTTGTGGTGTCACAGAAACAGTTTGAAGATGGTTTCAGGAGAGAAATGACTTGTTTGAACTTCAAACATGTTGTTGGTTCATCAAGTCAGAGCCTGGTTAAAAAATGTCCTGCTACAACTAAAGTGGAACCAGGTACCAGGTACTTTCTCCTTATGGGAAACAAAACCCAAAATGTGTTTGATAAAGGTTCTTGTTTCGTCTTATTTCATTTTCTTTCCTTTCTTGCATTAACCATCATCTTTCTTTGCTCCAGCTCCTCACCTGCTGCTGCTCCTGTTGCTCCTGGATGTATCTGGAGTTTGCAGAAACCAGATGAGGTTCCAGTCCTGTGGACCGGTCCTGGCCTGTTGAAGCCAGCAGAGCCTGGATAAAGACACACAACAGGAAGTGTCTCATGTCTCTGTGATGTTGTGGTTGGAGCAATCTGACAGTTTCTAAAAACCTCAAGATGCTGCAAATATTTATTTGTCTGCATCAGATGGACACGTATCAGAGCAATCTGTCAACACATTACAACACGAAGAGGAACACACTGCAGACTGTTCACCATCTACTCATTACTGGGATTCAGCACACGACTGCCATCCAGATCTTTATTATTATCATTACTATTATTATTGTTAGCATTATTATTGTTGTTATTTGTGGTGTTTGGACTTCCACACACTTTCAGCTAAAACAATCCTTCAAATATCAACATGTTCAGCTCGTTATTCACATTAATCTAAACATTCACCTTTCTGTCTTTAGAAATTCTGCTTTTTTCAGTAGTTTTTTTTATAATGAAACTCAATGAAAGGAAAGATGAAATACTCAAATCGGTTTTAAAATATTCAGTGTTTTTATCGTTTTTAAAATCAAACTATTTTTAAATTTTCAAACTTTAAAATTTTAAACTTTAAAAAAAAAAAAAATCTTTTGAACTTCTTAAAATCTTCTTCTGTGTAATGATGTCAGCTCTCAGCCTTCATGCTGCATGTTCGAGGTAAAACTACTTCCTGCTGTTCAAACTAAATATAATCATGTTTACATGATGCAACAATTTAACATCAGGGTTAGCCCCCTCGTCATAATAAATAATTTTCCTGGGAATTTTCTGTGACATCAGACTGGCGTACGACCTGGACCAACAGGTGTCAGGATGTGCATCATCAAAGTTGTGTCATGTAATTCAGTGTGTGTACCTTTCATTTTTACAGTAACATGTGTGTAATGTGTAAAAACTCTTCATCTCCTCACCAACCTGTCTGTTCTTCTTCTCGGCCTGAGCCATGGCTGAAGGACTGGACAGCTGATCCTTCATGTCCTACACACACACACACACACACACACACACACACACACACACACACACACACACACACACACACACACACACACAGAAACAATTTACAGCTTCATTAATGACATTTTGTGAAGTCACCAGCCGACATGTCACCGAGTCCTTTGTCCCTCCTCAGAAAACCTCTTTTGTTTGGCTGTGATGACTCACTTCTCTCCAGGTCTATTTTAAGAGTCGTACTTTGTCCTGTTAGAAACTGACTCATATTTTCTACTGTGCCTGCAGCGCGGACATCGATTCACAGTCTGGAGCTGAACAGCTGGTGAACGAGCCGACGGGTATTGACAGATAAATAATTTGATGTGCTTACAGGACGACTCAGAAATGACTGTGTGCTTTAGCTGCGGGAGCTTGTACAGTATGTGCACTTTATTAGACACATTCAGCTGCCACAGGACAACAGAGGCCGTCCAGGCACCAACCGTCCCTCCTCCATCACGGCAGCTGAATGTTTCTTATAAAGTGCACATGAAGTGAAACTTGTTCATATTTGTATTTGTCTTACACTGCAAGACAATAACAATAACTGTGAAGCTTTTCAACACAGCAAACTAATTCACTCATTCAGAACGAGTCAAACAGTATAAACAAAGCAACTTACTGTAGAGTGGAGGTCAAAGTGAGATTTCAGACATTCATCACTGTACAATATACTGAGTGCAATACACTGTCACTGTGCAATACACCGTCACTGTACAATACACCGTCACTGTGCAATACACCGTCACTGTACAATACACCGTCACTGTACAATACACCGTCACTGTGCAATACACCGTCACTGTGCAATACACCGTCACTGTGCAATACACCGTCACTGTGCAATACACCGTCACTGTGCAATACACCGTCACTGTGCAATACACCGCCACTGTGCAATACACCGCCACTGTGCAATACACCGTCACTGTGCAATACACCGTCACTGTGCAATACA
>OOFC01045746.1:0-11569 GCA_900323345.1 Pseudochromis fuscus
TCTGTCTGTCTGTCCTGTCTGTCTGTTTGTTTGTCTGTCTGTCTGTCTGTCCTGTCTGTCTGTTTGTCTGTCTGTCTGTCTGTTGGTCTGTCTGTCTGTCTGTCTGTCTGTCTGTCTGTTGGTCTGTCTGTCTGTTTGTCTGTCTGTCTGTTTGTCTGTTTGTCTGTCTGTTGGTCTGTCTGTTGGTCTGTCTGTCTGTTGGTCTGTCTGTCTGTTTGTCTGTCTGTCTGTCTGTTGGTCTGTCTGTCTGTCTGTCTGTCTGTCTGTCTGTTTGTCTGTCTGTCTGTCTGTCTGTCTGTTTGTCTGTCTGTCTGTCTGTTGGTCTGTTTGTCTGTCTGTCTGTCTGTCTGTCTGTTGGTCTGTCTGTCTGTCTGTCTGTCTGTCTGTCTGTCTGTCTGTTTGTCTGTCTGTCTGTCTGTCTGTCTGTCTGTCTGTTTGTCTGTCTGTCTGTCTGTTTGTCTGTCTGTCTGTCTGTCTGTCTGTCTGTTTGTCTGTCTGTCTGTTTGTCTGTTTGTCTGTCTGTTTGTCTGTCTGTCTGTTGGTCTGTCTGTCTGTCTGTCTGTTGGTCTCCAAAATAACTCAAAAAGTTTTGGACGGATGTGGATGACATGTTCAGGGATTGTCCAGATGGGGATCAGGAACAAGTGATTAGATTTTGGAAGTGATCCGGATCACCGTCTGGATCCAGGAATGTTTTGAAGGATTCTCCTCTCAAAGTCTCTCCTCGATGGCGTCCATCTTGAGATGCTGGTGCAAGAGCAGTGCACTTGCTTGTATTGATTTTTACACATGTGCAGTTGCTCATGCCCTCGGCGCCCAGGAGACACGCTTACATTTTTGGAGCTGCACGCTCCTGTCTGCGCCTGTCCGCTCGAGCGCTTCCTGACGTGTTCGATGATGAGATTTACATGACGCAGACCCTCGTGCACCAACGCGCACATGCGGACGTGGAAAGTATGAATTGGCCTTAACAGTGGTTGGAGGAGGTCTCCTCTCTCAGAGTGCTGCTCTAGTTGTGTATTGTCATGTTCGGGCAGGAAAGCAAAACAGATAAAACTCCCACTCACCTCCTGTTTGGGTCCTAAATTGCTATCAAATTAATGACATTAAAAGATTTTTCCACTTTCACCAACTTGATTTGTTAAATTTACATCAGTCTTTCTCATGAAAACTGAAATTTCCTTTAATGGCTGTTGCATCACATGATGCTCAGGATTTACAAAGGCAGGAAAGCAGAAAATCACTTTTTGTAACCAAATAATACATGTAACCTCATTTCTTTTAACCATCACTGCAGTAAAATCCATGTCATTAATTAGCAGTGTCCTGTATAAGCACTAAATACTGCTGCTGCTGCTACTGCTTTGTTTAATTTGGCATCAGTGCTGATCATGAAGTCGAACTTTTCAATTCCAGAAATGTAATCCTGTAAATACCAGTTATATTACATATTACTGCTCATCAACACACACCCACCCCTGATTGATCGTGAGGAGGAGCTGAGCAGCAACTCTCCCACAGGATGTGACATGGAGGGAGCTCCTGTAGCGTCCTGCGCAGGTGAACCTGTCATCAAAACAGATGTTAGCACTGATCTGAGCTGAATAGTAGCATGAAGTATAAGTCCTGTCTGGTCAGCCCATGTACCTCGTGTTGCTTCATGTCTTCAGACACCAGCTGAAGACATGAAGCAGGTTCCACTTCATCCACATCTCCACAACCCTGACACCTCCACCTCCTGCAGGTGTGTGTGGGTGCAGCAGCTGAATAATCTCTGTGGTAAACAGGTCTGAGGCAGACCTCAGGTCCTTCATGCAGCTGCATACAGAGTGGGTCCTGGGCTGATACCTGAAGGTACTGGATTGTAGTGAGACGTCCACTCACCCACCAGCTGCTCTCTCTCTGCCACTGCTCCTACTGTCCTGCCTCAGCTGCTTGGCCTCCATCGCTGTGTCTGTATGCTCCTCACCTCCTGAGGAAGAGGAATCTGGTACTCCTCATCTTCAGTGGTGAGGTTGTCATCCTCTGAGGACGGTGTCTCCTCATCTTCAGAAGAGGATGTGTCCTCATCTTGGGCAGACGATGTCTCTTCTTCAAGTGCAGAGGCTTTCTCCTCATCTTCACCAGGTCACATGGTTACAGCACTGAGTACAACCTTCTCATCCTTGTGCCAGAGGAGGAGTGGTTTGGGAGCAGTCAGGTTTACTTAGTAAAGTGTTAGGATTGGCTGCACTTGTGTCACCTGCAGATTCATGAAGAGTTTGTTGTTGTTGATGCTGCAGCAGCATCTTTCACCTCTGCCCCACGTCCTGAGACTGTTTTGTGGAAAGAAGATGTTAGGGGCGGAGCAAGGGGCTGTTGTGTAAGCTAGTTATGTGTGTGTGTGTGTGTGTGTGTGTTTAATGCAAAGACCAAAGCTACAGGTGTTTGAGCAGGTAGATCAAAGGCAGGTTTGTTTGGGAATAACTTGGAGCTCAATGGCCTCCATCAACAGAAGTTCACTGCAGCTCTGACGTCACCATTTGTTTGACTTGCAAATACATATTTGTGCTGTAATTCTGAACCCTCAGCAGGTATTAATCTAAACTGTTAAAAAGCCAACGCATTTCTTCATGTAATCTGAAAAAACATCTGGATTTTAATTGCCAATGCCAGCTTCATAATTCAGAGGGAACAGAGATGTGGATCAGCACAGGACGAGTATTAGCACACAACCTCTGGGTTCTGCAGAGTGTGATGGTATTTTTCTGGGTATCTTTTAAACTCTGGCACAGCAGATGCAGCTGTTACAAATCACCAGAGACTCCAAAGACATACAAGTCTTGTGCGACTCATCATGAGATTTCTGCATGAGCTCCAGCCCCTGTTCAGAGTCGGCTCCTCCCCCAACACCAGGGCATCGTCCTGCCTGCACGGCTCCATGAGGATTACTGAGGCAGCAGTGGTGTGTCCTGTGTCTTCATGTGAACTACAACTGCTGAGACTTGTTATACTCTTCAAAGTGCTTCAACAAGGACAGATGGAAATAACGTAAATGATATTGATCGGAGGAAGAGAAAGATTAACAGAAGTACTTTGGTGAACAGACTCAGATGATGACGTGACAGTGACGTCCTGTGTGAAGGTTTTAGATGGTGGTGGAGCAGGAGGATGAGCTGACAGGAGGCTCTGGATCAGTCTGAAAGGCAAAATGACAAATGTGATGAGTTTAAGAGAGGAGCAGAAGCAGGTGATTGGAGCAGTAAAGTGAGGAGGACGTTATGAACAGGGTGACAGCAGACAGCAGAGGTGATGTAGAGATGATACGAAGCAGTAGCCCAGTATTCAGTGGACCTTCAGTGGACAGATGGTCCGTCCTCAGCTTCTGCTAACAGCTTCATCTGGACCTGTGGTTGCTCGGTGGTGACGTCAGACTCTGAACTTTACCTGAACATGTTATAATCTGCTGGAATAAACACAGATATGACACTGTTTGGTCTCCAGCAGTGGTCGGCTCGTTGCTTCATCCTGCAGACACGCTGAGTAACGTTTCAGTCGACCATTTTAGTGTTTGACTGTTTTCAGAAATGAGCTAAAATGCTTTCTGTGGACACAGGTTGTTTTTTCTTTTTTCCCCTGAAAACAAGTATTCAGCTCCAAACTTCCCACTCTCTCTCACACTGATCGAAAGCTGCATCTTCCCAGCACTCACCGGCTCGAGAGGCTTTAATGCGGAGAGATTAATGCACCCTCCCCACCGCTGTAGGGCTGCAAGAAGTCTCAGGGTCTCCATTAATCCACCGTCATGAGTCACCTGTAAAAAAAACACAAATAAACGTCTACAAAGTGTGAAATACAGGGAGCCAAGAAATTCACAAACACTGGCAACATTTTACAGATTATCTCTTCAGTCATTTTAGTAATCATGCTTTTGTCCTTTTCTTTTGGCATACACACACACACACACACACACACACACACACATATATCCTTCAACAGCTCAGTGGAGCTGAATTGCCATGGCAACGCAGGGCTAAAGAGATTTCCAAGTAGCAGAGCTATGGCAGGAATTCAAAGAGAAGATGTCTATAAATGCAAACATCTTTTTGGAAGAGGACAATCAGATGAAGAGTGAGGCCGCCCCGGGTCCCAGTCCAACTCCAGAGGAACCACCTGGTTTAACAACACACACTGGGCTCATTCAGTGTTTAAAGTGAACAGAAGTGAACGGCCACAGTGCTAATTACTGCTTAAGTTCACCTGTTGTTTGAAAGACGATGATGTCACACATGATGGATGCTGGTTGGTGCAGCCCATTGTACGGACAATGATGTGTTACACAATGCTGGATCAGTGCACGGTGCTGCAGGTAGAGACACAGTCACAACAGCTCAGGCTGCAGCAGTAATTGGAGGCTAACACGTCCACAGAGCCCACCACCAGTAGCATGTCAGCTCATGTTGTTCCAGGCAGCTGCAGGGTGGGATGTGCTGTATTCAAATCACTCTGATGGTGAGGGAGCTTCACACAAAGACTGTGGGTTTTATCACATCACACCTCTGCTGAGGGAAGTTCTCACCTGGTGTGTGACCAAAGAAAATACAGAAGTAAAGGTCTGTGGAGACAGAATGAGGAGCAAAGGACTCCAGAGGGACAGCTATGGTGTAATTACCAAATACTTTAATTATCTGTCACATTCAAACCTGTTAAATGACTTCATCAGCTGCAGGTATCCATGTATTTCACAGCACACACAAGTTTTACACCTGGTGAACTGTTCCCACACATCTCTGAAAAAACTCCTGGAAATGAAGAGGAAAGTGTCCAGTGTCTGAAAACCCCTGAGTGTTGCTGGGAAATCATTTTACATTGTGTTGCTGAGAGGAAACTGGGATCTCTACATGTTCTCACTACAAACCAGGATTTCATTTTCATGACAAAATACAATCTTGTTTCCAGAACACTGAGCGATGGTGTTTGGAGCAGTTTAAATAAAACACAACTTGTGACATCCTCACATCCAGCTGTCAATCAACCTGCTGTCAGCAGCATCTACACCAGGAAACAGTGACAGAGCAGCAGCTGTGGTGGTGATCAGTAGTGAGTTGGAGCAGGATCATTAGTTAGTTTGTAACTAGCTGTGAAGAGCTGGTTTAGATTCTGATGTTAAAGTTAAAAATGGTTGATCAGAAACAAACTGTTAAAGCCTGATATGATTATTGGGCTTAAAGCAGCACCACAGCACCTCCCCTGGTCTCAGGTCACATGGTTACATGAGGAGCTGTTGTAAACGATGGATCTGATAAAACTGCATTGGTATGGCTCTGCACTGCAAAGAGGAGAAAACCCAGGAAACCAGTCTCACCAGGTTCCCAGCGTCCCAACCAAGTGTAAAGGAGACGAGTGCAGAGACTCCAGCAGCCGCCGGCGGGTTCCTCCTGACTTTAAATATCTAACATGTTTGATGGCAGCGGGGCGGGGCCTGTCTCCTCTGTCAGAAGGTTTGTGTTGATATCCCACCACACATCAGGATGATCTGAGCAGATCATTGGCCCCAAACAGCTGAGATCCGACACCGCTGAGCTATGGTGTTTGGAGCAATTTGATTGGACCATTAAAACATGACCAAACATTTTGTCCCGCTGACAAAAGAGGTTTGGAGATACAAAGACTGTTTTTTGGGGTGGGTTGGATTTTTAAGGCTGTTTTCTGGAAGTAACTGCACTTCCTGCTCAGCAGACAGACACAGTTACAAACAAGCTGCTAAATGCTCCTCGAGGTTCACCAGCTAAACAGACAGAGCTCTCCCTCAGGAGATGGAGCAGGAGTGAGTTTATACTCTTGTCAGGACCAGTTGGTGGGACTCACTGTTGGACCTGGACACCTTCGTCCCCTCGGACCACACTAGCAGGTGGAGTGAAAACTTTCCCACAGATGAGCTGCGAGGTGGTGATGTGACGTTACCTGCTAAACACTGCAAACCTGCAGCCCAGGGAGAAATCATCGAAGTCTGTGTGATGAAAATGTTTGAGACAATCTGAAGGAAGAGTCTCAGCGTTTGTCAGGCTGGTAACACTGCAGCTGGAGGTATCACTGCAGACGTTCAGAGACAGTTGAGGGCCGAAGGAGCAGGTTTTGACTTCTTTTCAATAGCCTGTGATGAAAGCATCTGACACCGCTCAGCTGTTTCTGTTTTTGAGAGGAGTGGACGATGAAGATGAAGACCTGAAGACCTACTTGACCTCCACAGCCTCACGGACAAACCAGGAGGAACAGACTGATGTGTTTCTGTCACTTCTGAAGTGGATGACATGAGAGTCTCCAGATCATTACTGAGGGTGGAGCTGCCATGGAGACTGCAGAGGATGATCAACCCTGATCTGTAACATGCTGAGTGAAGGACGAGGCAAAGCCGTGAAGCTTCACTGCATCACTTATCAACAGCTTCCTGTGCTAAACATTAGCTCAGTATGACCATGTCATCAAACTGCTGATGATTCAGTCTGCAGCCCTGTGCCTCCTCCAGGTTACAGTACTTCATCTTCTGTGACCCTCAGACATTAAAGGCAGGGTGATTTTGGTGTTAGACCTGTTTGGATTTGTCATGAAATGAAAAGTATGTTGTTTGCACTAAAATGTCCATAAAATATTTAATTTGCTTTTCATTTGAATGGTTCAGAGAGTCAGGCAGGAGGATCGGCCCTCACACATGTTCACCTCATCAAATCTGGTTTTTCAACGTGGCCATGTTGGTGGTTTGGAGCCAGAAGTGACCATATTTGGATATGAAGGGAGGAGTGAGGAGGCTGGGCTCAATCAGACTAACCCCGCCCCTAACTCCTCCCCCCAGATCAGAGAAGAAGAGTTGACTTTATCTGATGACATCAGAATGACTTGTGGAGAAATGTGTTGATGAATATTTCAGGATTGAAGATGTTTTGGTTGACGTCAGATGGAGTCAGCACCTGGTGGCTGTTGGTGGTATTACACTCTTTTGCACTTCCACATAGGCTTCATTTTTAAGCCCCGGTTGCTGCGTCCACGTCTATCTGGTGTTTGCACAAAGAAAGTTTCAGTTGTTGGTAAAAGGATCTTTTTGGGGAAGCTACAAATCATAAATAGGACCCATGAGGAAACATGAAAGAAGAGCTGGGTGCCAACTTTTCTCTGATTTCAGATTCTATTAAAGAGACTTTAAAAACTTTTGAAGATGGGTTAATGAAACAGACCTGGGAAATGAAAGAGGGACTCCACCACCTGGGAAAGATTCATCATCTCTGAAGCAACAACAAAGCAGTGCAGCCACAGTCACCTCCCCAGTGAGTCAGACTCCTCCTGGAGCTGCCATCCTCCACAGGGAGACAACATGTCAGGACACGGTCAGTGAGGCAGAGACAGGGGAAGACCAAGTGTGGACATAAGCTCTGTGGACACTAGGAGCAGACCCAACATCAGCAGCAGGTGAACGGCCGCTAATTAACCTCTCCAACGAGGTGCTCACTACACACTGACTCTGCTTTATCTCACGGACTTAAGCCTCGCTCCCACATGCACAGTTAATGCTTTGGAAATGAAAACAGACTTATTCTGCATTTTTAGAAAGGATTAAACTGAAGAACATGTTTGGTAATTCTGAGAAACAAGGATCTAATAAATCTGTGTTTAAAAATCGAAGCACATCCACTCTCCTGTTCCTCCATCTTCAGGTTGTTCAGACTTCAGCCTCGTGCAGCACATAGATGTATACGTCTGTCTGACCACAGTTCACATCTAGTTTACTGTCAGACTCCAGAGTCCTCTTTGCTTGGCCTCATTTTTGACCCCTGGTTGTTTCATCCATTTCTCTACACTGTGTGACCAGCACACTCTGCATGGCTTCATCACATGGATGCAACATTTTTGATCATGTGTAAATATTAATGTCACGTTCGTTGTCTACAAGCAACATAAGCTAATAATTCACATGCTAACCTGCTCTTAATAAAAAAGATGCTAACATGCTAATGTTCAGCAGGCATGAAGTTCAACAGCTTCACCATCTTTACTTCAGGATGTTCAATCTGAGATTTACATGAACACATAGTCAGGCTGAGGCTGACGGGGGTTTGCAGATATTAAACCAATTTATGACAAACTGCAAACTTCACCTGATGATGGGCAAACAAACTGATTGCAGTTCATCTTGACTTGAACATGAATGTTTGCACCAAACCTCATGATAATTCGTATCATTATAATCAACATAATTCTCTCCAAAACCAAAAATGTCGCCCTGCTGGTGGCATTTAATGAAAATTGAAAAATTGCCATGGTAGCTATGTCTGGAGCAGCGTGGGGAACCCAGCAGAGCAGACAGCAGAGTGATCAGCCCACAGCACCGAGCTGCTTAGAAGATCATCCTGCAGCAAGTGAAATACAGCATCTACGCTGCCACGCATTACTGCCTGGATCGCAATTAAAAAGCAATCACAGCAGTAATTTCATAACACTGCACTTGTGTAAACACACAGTCTGTGTTAATGCCATTCATGCTCATAGTTGTAAGCATAATTGCAAGCTGTACAGAGTGCTGCAGTCACAGTTCAATTATTTAAAGCCATTAAAGCTGTGTAGGATCATTCATCCAGCGGTTAGTCTGCTCCACACTTTGTAGCACTCACAAGGTAACGGTGGTAACAGGTGACACACACCTGAGATCTCCTGCAGGGGCTCCTCACTCTCTCTATTTCACTGCCTCGTCTTCATCCACACAGTGTCTGTAGACCACAGTCTTCCAACACTTCAACAAGAAGTTAGTGACCATGGTAAACTAGTCGCATGCTGGATTCATCCATCATGGAGTCCAGGCCTCGATGGGTCAGGGCTGTTATGGAAGCTACACATGATCAGGCAGGTGGTCAAACATCAAGGAGGAGATACAACACACTGCCACTCAAAGAGGGTTTATTATTCAGTTCAGTTCAACTCTGGTTTATTTGAATAGATCTTCTGTGATGACAGTAAAAGTCATTGGAAATATCCAAACACTGTTCCAGTCAAGGGAACAAAACTATTTAGTCCATCAGCTGGTTGGAGCTCTGCACTTCAGCTGACACCAGATGAAATAATTCTGCAGGCAGAGATTCACAGCTATATGTGATCTTCTCCCCCGTCCTCACACTCTCTCCCTGTCTTTGATCCTTTCAACATTCACACCTTCATGTTTAAAAAGCATCTACCTGCATCAGCTGGATCATCGCTTCACCAGAAAAAAGAAACATGGACATTTCTGTCGCCTGGTTTTTGGCTTTAATGATAAATAACTAATGATTTTCTTTTTGAGGAGTTTTTCAATCTACTTTTGAATTTTGAACCAAGCACTAAAAGCCAGTAGCAGCAGTATTAGAGCTGTGCCTGACTGGATAGAGGGCGTGCTGCCCAGGGTAGTGGATGGATGTCTGATGCCATCTCACTATAACAGTGGGCATTGGATTTCAAACAACTTCTGACTCTGTCTGCAGTCGCCAGCTGTGACGAGTGTGCGGAGGAGCCTGGTTTAATTTTGAGCTGAAAGGGAAATCATTAATTCGGGCCCCGGCGGTGGTCTTTGAATTGTGTTTGAATTATGTTTGATGTGAGAGGAAATTATACAAGACTCTCCTTCCCACTATAGACTGATTCTAGCAGCCATATTACAGCCAAACACAAAGACACCAGGTTTGAAGTCCGCGGTCATGGTCCAGGTCCTGTGAGGTCATGCAGAAAAAAAATTACACGGATGAATGTACAGACGTCTTTCTGTTTTCAACTCCAGCAGAAATGTAAAGTTTGCCCTTGGGGAGGCACCAAATGTAAAAAGTCCAAATTATTTAGAATTCATTGTGTCCTCAGTACAATGACAGTTTCCAACCAAGGCTCAGCAGACTGAGCTCCACATTATCTGAACTGACTCAGCTCATCTGTACCTTCACTGCTCTCAGACTGATGCTGCTGAGCCCATCTCCAGGCCTGTGGACGGGGGATCAATAGTTTCTGAACATTCATAATAACTAGGTCTCCAGGGGTGTATAGTCCCCTGTGAAAGTCATCACTGTGTTTGTGTTACCTACAATGAGCTCTTCATATCCACACAGGGAGCAGGTCCTCTGTCATGGGGGCGGCCATCTTTACTACGAGAGCTCAGAACAGACAAACCGAACCCTGGATCTACAGAGAGACCTGCAGGTTTAATGCTGAAGTGACGTTTGTGAAAAGAGAAGCAGAGCGGTGGTTGGACAGAGAGGAAGAAAGAGGAGGAGCTAGTGATTTAGAAATGTGATCAGTGGAGGATTATTTTGTACAAGAACAGGAAACAGTGTGAATCATTGTCACCAAAGAGGAGGAAACAGGAAGGTGCACAGAGAAACGTGGACGGATGGAGGGAGGAAACAAGGAGGAACTGCAGCCTCCACTGGACAGCTGATGGCACCGACCAATAGAAATGCAGTTTGTTGTTTGGTAGCTGTAGCTGCAGGGAGTGAAATGTGGAAAATAAGTTACAACAGAAATAATGTATCCTACATGTACTCTCTGACAATCAGACTAAACTCCAGTGATCAAACAGTATCCTAGAAAAACTCTGCTCATATTTTCTTGTATTAGCATGCTAGCTAACATGAGCAGTAAAACTCCCAGGAATGGAGTAAGCAGCATCAAAGCTCCGATGTAAGATTGACGACTAAAAACAGTAACCTCTATATTTTTATACAGCTACCTGAGGTCTCCTCATCACCAGCTGTATCAGGACTGATCCATGTTCACAGGTGATGACGTCTTCCAGTTTACATGTGCAGGAGTTTGTGGGACCTGGCAGCCACCACGGGTTTTCATACACACCTGGAAGTGGACGGATGGGAACATGAGTCCAGTTTCAATGTGTAACCTCACTGCTGGATGACACTGAAGAGGAACCGGGTACCTGATGGTACCTGTTCATACACTTAGACTCAAAAAGTCTGCAGACTTCCTGCTTTGTTTCTGTTCTCGTTGGAGCTGTTCTTAGTCTGACTTCCTGTTCAACCCCTCACATAAAATAAAGTCATTACGTTGCTCCTCTGGATCAGATCTTCTAGACCAGGTCTCCTGGATCAGATCTTCTGGATCAGATCTTCTGGATCAGGTCTTCTGGATCAGATCTTCTGGATCAGATCTGCTGGATCAGATCTTCTAGACCAGGTCTCCTGGTTCAGATCTTCTGGGTCAGATCTCTGGATCAGGTCTGCTGGATCAGGTCTTCTGGATCAGCTCTTTTAGATCAGGTCCTCTGGATCAGGTCTCTGGATCAGATCTTCTGGATCAGATCTTCTAGATCAGATCCCTGGATCAGGTCTTCTGGATCAGATCTTCTGGATCAGCTCTTCTAGATCAGGTCCTCTGGATCAGGTCTCTGGATCAGATCTTCTGGATCAGATCTTCTGGATCAGATCCTCTGGATCAGGTCTGCTGGATCAGGTCTTCTGGATCAGATCTTCTAGATCAGGTCTTCTGGATCAGGTCTTCTGGATCAGATCTCTGGATCAGATCCCTGGATCAGATCTTCTGGATCAGATCTTCTAGATCAGATCCCTGGATC
>OOFC01045747.1:0-10710 GCA_900323345.1 Pseudochromis fuscus
CGAGCCACTATTTTATTATTCTATTTCCTGTCGTCAACACATTCTATTCTATTCTATTCTATTCAATTATTTTCTGTTCTATTGTATTGTATTGTATTGTATTCTATTCTATTCTATTCTAATATATTCTATTCTATTCTACTGTGTTCTGTTTTGTTCTATTCTACATTCTATTCTATTCTGTTTTGTTCTATTCTATTAGACATTCTACTCTATTCTACTGTGTTCTGTTTTGTTCTATTCTACATTCTATTCTATTCTGGTTTGTTCTATTCTATTCTGTTCTATTTTATTTAATTCTATTCTATCCTATTCTATATTATATTCTGTTCTGTTCTATCCTCATAATATTCTATTCTACATAACATTTTATTCTACATAATATTCTATTCTGTTCTATTCTATTCTGTTCTATTTAATGTATTTTATTCTATTGTGTTCTGTTCTGTTCTGTTCTATTCTATTCTACATTCTATTCTATTCTGTTTTGTTCTATTCTATTATACATTCTATTCTGATTTGTTCTAGTCTATTCTGTTCCATTCTATTCTACATTCTATTCTGTTCTGTTTTATTTTATCCTTTATAATATTCTATTCTATTCTACATAATATTCCATTCTATTCCATTCTATTCTATTCTACATAATATTCCATTCTATTCCATTCTATTCTATTCTACATAATATTCCATTCTATTCTATTCTATTCTACATAATATTCCATTCTATTCTATTCTATTCTACATAATATTCCATTCTATTCTATTCTATTCTACTCCAGTGGTTGCTTATGAATTAGAAACTTGAACCACTCCATCAGTGAGGTTGCAGCAGACCTAACCAGCTCATCTTGTACTCACCTGTACACATTTTTAGGACAGTGTATCATTTTGTTAGGCCACCAGATCTCCACATTTCAAACCACTTTACAAGTTAGAAATACACAGCTGTATTTGTATTAGTAAGGACATTTTCCTGGCAAATGACACACACACACACACACACACACACACACACACACACGAACACACCTGCTCTAATCCTCCAGGCTGATGCTATGAATATGTGTTAATAAGCAGCTTCCTTGTTAAATAAGTCTATCACTATCTCCCCCAGAGTATTAGCCATTAGCTTTTTATCCCTCTGCTGGTCTCCAGGGAGCCAGAATAAAGAGGAGTGAGGAGAAGCTTCTTAAATGTCATCATGTCTCTTCCCCGGGCCGCCTGCCTCTACTCGGGTATGCTTTTGTGTTCATACATGCATGAATGAGGCCGGTATCTGTATGCACTGGTGTGTGTCTACATGTGTCTAATGACCACCGCTCTCACACAAAGTCCAGCCGAGCCGCCGTGCCTCAGCGTGGACAGGATGGGGGTGACATCCGGACTCCTGGGGGATGATGGGACATAGTCAATATTTCAGACTACACATGTGTGTTTAAGCTCTGTGATGTACAACATACAACATCCACAAGTGGAAGCAGGGAAAAAGTCACATGTAAGGATCTGAGTGGCAGGTGTCGAACTGGATCACGTCTCCATAACAAAACTGGTATGCTAGTAAAACTGGATCAAGGATGAACAAGTGGTTCAAAGGTCTGTCCAGGCTGTACTTTGGGGACAGGCTTGAGTCCAGTACTGGATCAAGCAATGATGGACAGGTGGCTATTTAGTGTGTGGAGGTAGTACATGTAGCAAGTGCACTGTTATATTAACAGTCAAAATAAATGTCTATCCCGTCAATAATCAAATTGAAGTTAAGAAAAATGGATCTTCACTTGATATTAAAATTCTCTGCTGCTGGCCTCATATATTTATTGTCCTATTTTAAATGAATCATTCAGTTTTTAAACAATATTTAAGATATAATGGGGATTTTCTGCAGTGTTGTTTTTGGCAGTCACCTTAGTTTTGGTCTTCATCTTAGTCTTTGGACGAAAATGTTTATTAGTTTTAGTCACATCTTAGTGGTTTCTATATATGATAGTTTAGTCGACCAAATCTCAAAAAGGTTTTAGTGCAGTTTTAGTCGGTTTCAGTAAAAAAAAAAAAAAAAAAGAAAAGAAAAGAAAAAAAGAAGAATTAGCAAATTTAGCAAATTAATTTAGGTCAATAAATACTGGAAATTGGAGTCAAGTTGACAAGTTGTATCAAGTGTTACAATTCATAAAACAACATTTAACATTAACACTTTTGCATAATAACCAGATTCATTACCAGATTGATAGCTGTAACCAAGACTCCTATTGATGGAGAAAGCTGTCATGGTCCATCAATGAATTACTGAACAGTTGTGTCTGTGTGTGTGACTAGTGACCAATGGAGGAGGTTTGACTGGCTGACAGGATGTGATGTCATTATACTGAAAGTAACGAATTGTCACGAGCAAGAATAGCCGAAGAAGGAGCCGCTTGCATTTGGGTAAATTTGCATAAAAAAATAACCAGGATCACGTGGAGCTCTGTAGCGGACTGCAGATGTGTTGTGCAGAGTGTGTGTTGCATGTCAGGTGGTGGGTGTGACCAAACAAGGACAGGATGCAGCAGCATTCCTGATGTCCTGCATTTTAAACGTCTGACAGACCACCCACTAACATTTTCGTACAGTCTTGTCTCGCCAACGAAATCTCGTACATGTCGCATCATGTTTTAGTCATTTAGGAGCCATGATTCGCTCGTCACTGTCTCGTTGTCGTTATGAAAAAAACGGGGCGTCAACAAAATGATTTCTCATTGTTATCCTTGATGAAAACAACTGTTTTTCTGTCCGTCTTTGTGTCCAGTTGGTTTTATTGTGGGTGTAGGTGCAGTTAATGGCACCACCAAGAGTACAACAGATGAAACAGAGGTCCTTAGCACTGGAACCAGGCATCGTCTTGTAGCTCAGCACAAACCTCTATACGGCCACATGTCAGCAGGAGCCCGGCCTTGTTGTGTTAGTTTGGTTTCATCTGGCTTTGTTTCATCTGCCCAGTACAGCAACACAAACAAACTGGTCCCACTGCCTCCAGTGAAACAGAGAAGCAGCTGTGACAAACAAAATGTTTCTCTTTCCTGTTGGTATACTTACAGAGTCCAGTAAAACCCACAATTCATTTATTTCAGAAAGTCTGCATCAGCAAGACTTTTTCTAATTAGAAAGTCTCACAATGCTGTCACTGTTGACCTTATCAAAAGCAGCTTCTGCCTCACACAACCTACCCTCACAAGTTATTGCTCCATATTAATAATTTTGCAGCTTGAGCTGCTAATTACTTCCTAAATCTGGCCTCTTTTTTCATTACACTGTCCACTTTCTGTGGCAGGTTTTTCCATTTAAAATAATTATGTTTGGTGAGTTAAGGTCGAGGTGCCACTGGACCCTATTAACAGTGTCATGAGTCCAATTCAAACTTATTCTTTCACAGCCGTCGCCCTGCTTTCTGGATGCTCTGCGTCTGTTTGATGCAGTTTGTGTTTGGTGTGTGCACCAGCTGCCTGGAGCTGATACATACAACCAAGCTAAGGAGCTACATCCTGGACCCTCACCCTGCTGCAGTCCATATGGGTTTGTACCGTTTGGCAAACTGGTGTCATCAAGTAACTGAATTAAAGACAGTGAAGTAACTAAATTCAGTTCAAAGTCAGATCTTTTCTGTGAAGTATCTGTCGATGTACAGACAGTTATCAATGAGTTACTCAGTCTCTGGAAGGAAAAGCTGCAGAATTTGACTGAAAATATTTTGTTTTCTTTTTTTTTTTAAACCAATTTCTAAACAGATTTATATTTATTTGCTCTTCATTTTGGTTTGTCCAGCTGAATGTCCCATGTCTATTACAAACTAAACCCTGTAATTTCATTAAGTTTAAAATCCCATCTGGAACGATGAGTTAAAGTACCGGGGACCACATGGAATATTTAATCCTTCACCCCCCACATAATGTTAATCCCATCTGAATGGGGCTTTAGAAACTAACAATTAGCCTGTTTACATGCACTCAAGTAACCAGATTTTTCCTCTACGCCCCACTTATTTTATACAGTGCTAGATGAAGCAGCTTCCTCAGATGCAGACAGACAGAACAAATCTCCTCCGTACAGCACAAGTCTCAATTTAACAAACTCAAATTTCAAATTGACTTGTTTACTTATCTGCAGGCCAGTTTGTACGTACATTTTAGTCACATTGTGGAAAGACTCATTTTAAATCATCCACCCACTCTAGTTCCCCGTTAGCAGTGTTGGTGTTTTTTCTGCTTACATCAAAGTTAAAAAGCAGCTTATTGGAAAAAGCGAGTCTATAGATGTGAAAGTATCCGAGTGTCCTCAGTCAGAAAGTGCAAACCTGCAGACAGTGAAAACATGGGAAAGCAAACATGTTACTAACATGAGCCAAGTGTCTCCATCTGTACCTTCAGTGCTGCTCTCATTGGAGACCAGAGCTGTCAATCAACCACGCCCACAAATACTCCTCTGTTTGAAAGCTAACATTGTTTTAAAGATGAAAATATTTCCTGAAGGACCATCGGTTCAAAGAAGAAGAAGAAGTTCACTGAGTTTTAACTAATGGCATCAGAATGACTTGTGGAAAAAATGTATTGACTCTGGATTTTTGGACTTTTGTGTTGAGTGTTTTGGATCCAGCCTCCAGTGGCAGTCAGGAGTACTCTGTAATGGTTTAATGGTTGAGCTTCACGTGCTTTGTCCATTTCTACATACAGCCTGTGAACACACTGAGAGTCCTTGTTGTATTCTCTTGTCAGTCAGGTGCTGAATCCATCACTTGTCTTGTGGAGAAGCTCTTGTGCCGTACATCAGTGGTCCACAACCTTTTTAGCACCACGGACCGGTTTAATGTCGGCATTATTTTCACGGACCGACCTTCAAGGTGTGGCAGATAAATACAGCAAATATAATATAACAAGACCGGCATAAAAAGTTGTCCTCTTACCCTTTGCAAAGAAGTTCTCCAAAGACGTTTGTATTTTAGTCATTTTCACTAGTTTGTGGGCGTATCTGATGTTATACATGATGGGTGATACGTTTTATGATATAAGTGTATTGACGTGTCAAGAGGCAAAAGTTAAGCTGAAGAGAATCCGGTCAAAATAAAACGTCTTTCAGACTCTAATAATCAATACAACAGAAGTTATATTTTTATTTATTCTTTCTGTGCGGCCCGGTAACAACTGCCCCACAGACCGGTACCAGTCCTTGTCCCTGGCCCAGTGGTTGGGGACCACTGCTGTACATGACATCATTGTTGTTGTTTAAACTTGATCCTGTCACTGGTCAGTGTAACAGGATGTAACATGAAGGAACAGTCAGTGATCATGGTCCTCACAGAAAACAGCCTGATGTCTGATGTCTGTGTGGTGATTAACCAGCATTTTAAATCATCTACCTTGTTATCTAACGTACAGTGTAAATCTGTTGTGAGCTTACTGTGTGTGTTCTGCTGGTATTTCTTCATAAGCATTTCTTATACGATTACTTGATAGAAATATTGATAGAATACTTGATTACTACAATAATCAGTAGCTGCAGCCCTAAAACAGATACAGATACAGGTACAGCTGTACTCACTCATCCCTGTTAAACAGCACGACCTCGATGAGACGAGGGCACAAGTTTAGGTGAAAATTCCCCCATCTTCAGTTTTGAACTGGGCTTTAATTCATAGTTAAATACAAATTTGGAAGTGATCAAGTCACAGCAAAGTAATTATCACACAAAAAACCTGGAGTCCTCTGGACGTCTGACAGTCTGGTTCCCTGGAGCAGAATAGAAAAAAATTTAATTACCACAATGCTGTTTTTCTGCAAATTATGATTCTGCACTGCTTCACATATTGGCCCGATGCTTGATGTCACCACCACAGGGTTGGAGTGATGAGAACTCTGATGATATTTATTTTGGAGGATGATGATGTCAGTACCTGACTTCCTGCCAGTATACAGCCCAGCTCAGTCACGACTGGTATTTCCCAGTGCAGCCAGATGGTCGGTCCAGGCCCGGGTACAACTTGTAGAATCTCTTCCATTTATTCTGCTTATTGCTTCAAATGATTCTCAGCATCACACGTACAACACACGTTTGTAATTTCCCATTATAATTTACTTCAGCTGAATGAAATCATATAATTTGATCTAATTTAAAAACATCCCAGAGGCTTCAACTTCTCACAGTGATAGTCTGAATGAAGACAATTAAAGTGAATGTAGCTGTGAAAATCCAACAGAGTGACAGGACGACAGTGTCTGGCTGAATGAAAACCTCATGTGATGTCATGATTGCAATCATCACATTTTCATTTTCAAAATACATGTTTTCTGCCAAGTAATGAAACTCAAACCAAATACTGGAAGACTGCAGGGATGACAGTAGTGTTTGCTACTTACAGCGTCTCTGTATTCACTAGTGTGAGTGCAGTGTCACAGTGTGTGGTTGTTCTCTCACTTTGGTGTTGTTGTTTTTGGTTTTTGTCAAATTGGTGATTTTCTTTAAGATGCTTTTGTTTGGCCTGTTTGTGTGTTTTCTAAAGTTGAGCTCTCAGTGTCACTGTAGCTCTACCCCCTTATAAACATTTAATTGGGTACCTTGCACCAACTTAATCTGGCAGCTTATTGTGCTGTTGTTTTGGGCGAGCGTGACTCACATTATTAAAGCTGCTCTAATCAGATACATCCCAGCAAAGGGTCAATGTGCAATATGAAAGATGTCAGACACTGTTAGGATTTTGTTTTTTACTGTGCATTTTAAAAGCTCTGCTGAAAACTACCCGCTGACACCGAGAGACAGCAGCTGCTCAACATAGCAGAGCATTTGGCTACTTCACACTGGTGAAGACCAAAAACTGAGCACGAAGAGACTAAGACAGTTCACACACAACTCATTCAAACAGTCCAGTAGAAAACATTGTCACGTTTTACAAAATTACTAACTATTCAGTTCAATTATTAATAATAATAATAATAATAATAATAATAATGGTTTGGATTTATATGGCGCTTTTCTCTGGAAGTCCAGACTCAAAGCACTCGCACAGAGACTATTATTCACACCCATTCATACCGATGGCGGTAAGCTAAGCTAGCCACAGCTGCCCCGGGACAGACTGACGGAGGCATGGCTGCTAATTTGCGCCTACGGCCCCTCTGACCACCACCAATCCATTCATCCAACATTCATGCAGGACAAGGTGGGTAAAGTGTCTTGCCCAAGGACACACCAACAATGACTGGGAGGAGCGGGAATCGAACCACCGACCCTTCGGTTGGTAGACGGCCGCTCTACCACTGAGCCACTGCCGTCCCACAAATTAAAATTAATAAAATAAATTCATTTATTAAATTATATTTATATAACAACAAAGTACAATAAAATCTTCTCAGGGCACTGAGCATCAAGGCCTGACAGTATTACTGATATATAGGAGGAAAAACAACCAACCTCCCCTAAGGAAACAGGTTGGTTTCATTTCCTACTGGCCTACCACTACTAGCTAGTAGATGCACAGTATAGTCTGATGCCATATCTAACCACTAAAGAGAAATAAAGGTTTTGTCTGTGGTAGACACCCTCTGCAGTACTTAATAAACTATCATACCTGTTTTAAAGTGATGACAGTCTGATCCACACTGGTCCCATCAACACTGATCCCGTGTGATGTGTGGAGCCCTCCAGTGGGTGAATCTGCTCCAAACCATCCTGAAGATCTTCACTCATCTGAAATCACAGCAACTCATTTCAAATGATATGAAATCTGCACTATTATCAAAAGCTTTTTCTGCAGCTTTACATCAAATAAATCTGTACGATCAAGTGGATTATTAACTTGCTGCAGCAGCAAAATGCAAATCTTTAAAAAGTGTGTACACATTTGATTAACTTCCAGGCCTGTTAATTCATTCATTTGCTCAATTAGTTTGCAGAAAATTATGAAAATGAGGGCGTGGATTAACCAAACCAAGGGCAGCAGCTCTATCTTGTGTGCTCGCAATATCATCTTGTGCAGCACTGATGTAATAACACAAGGCCCTGAAATCTATATTTTAATTCCCCACACCCACTCACAGGCTCTGCACAGAGTCGGGTTTCATTACACACATCTCTTCATCTTCCAAGTGGCCATAGTTAAAAGCACAAGTAACACCTCTAAAATCCAACTTTCATGGAGGATAATGCTATTTGAAAGTGTGCAAATTGAGACGTGTAAAGTCTCGGGATGAGATGCACCTCTCAAACTGAAGAATCTCAGTGAAAATAAAAGGACTGCATTCTTGTGCAGAGCAGCTCATGCTTAAAGACAAATGTTTTCATACAAGATGCCAGAAGAAATCACATCTGAAGGCAGCAGGGTAATGAAGTTGAGGCGAGTTGATATTAAGATAAACTGCAATATCTTAAAACCTATAGCCAAGGCTGTGAATAATACATCTCAATTCCAATTCTGAAAGTATCTATTGCCTCAGTGCTCCTCCCTCTTCTGGGCCAGCATATATCTCCAAATGTTATTAAAGCTTCGTGAGACAGAGATAGATATTGGAAAAAGAGAATTGTGAAGAATGTTGGCTTGACTTTATAGGACAAGTGTGTTGCGGGAATGTAGATGAGTATGAATGACACTGGGCTGTGTTGAAGAGCCACAGTTTAAATATGCTGTGAAGATGTGAGGGTCTTAGGTGAGCTACAGCAGAGGAGATACCACAGGCAATGAACACATCACTAGATTCATTTTTACACCAGTGTGCCATTTTTGATTTAAAAAAAAAAAAAGGTTTTATTCTCAGAGAATAATTAGAGAATATACGAAGCACAGATCTGTGGATACTGAGATCAGGGTTCCCGATGTTTTCAAAGGACAATTTTCTAGGACATTTTCTGTGATGAAAGACACATCAACAGGAATCATGATTGAGACTGTATCGTCTGTACTGTTAAATCATAGTAAAGTTGTTGGTACATTAAAGAAGCGTGTGCACTCAGGGAAAGATGACAATTTTGAAATTGTTTTTCAGGACAATGCTGTTTCTAGGAGTCCCCCAGGACTGAGACATTAGTCTACAAATATCCAGGTTTCTCAGGACAGGTGGGAAATTGCTTTAGTCCAAAGAGACAAAAACAGTGGTCTGCAGCAGGAGCAGAAGAGGCCAAGATGTCCTGACAGTCATTCATTGATGGCATCAGCTCTACACCACATCATTTGAAAGCCACAAAGTCCAATGCTGTAAACTATTTCAGATAGCAGGACCACAGCAGCCTCATTTCCTCACCATGTAAAAAGAATACTTGCCTTTTCAGTCGCCTGTGGGGGTGTCTCAGGTGAATACCCAGGAGGCAGATTCTGTTAGCAGTGAGCACAGCTAGCCAAACGACGGGAGAAGGCAAAGGAACAAGAGGTATTGTGCATGCACGGGCTGTTCCAGCTGTTTCAGGTGAGAGACAGGGCTGTTTACAAGTTGAAAATGAGCACAGGGCAATGCACTTGAGTGGTTTGCAGCCAAGTGTGAAGCGGTTGGGATGTGGATCAGCATCTCCAAATCTGAGTCCATGGTTCTCTCACGCATGCCCCCTCCAAGTAAGGGGAGGGAACTCACCCCAAGGGGAGGATTTCAAGTATCTCGGGGTCTTGTTCACATGTGGGGGAAGAAGGGATCTTGAGATCAACAGCAGGCAGCAGCAGTAATGCAGTGGCTGTATTGGTCTGTAGCAGTAAAGGTGGAGCTGAGCTGTCTGGAGGGATTATACCTCCCAGTAGACCTGGAGATCCACTGGGATGAGCTGCAGGAAGTTGGGGGCAGAGACATCTGGGCTTCCCTGCTCGCCCTACTGCTACCAACCCTGATGGATTGAAGTGGTATAGAAAATGGATGGATGGATGGATTGATTGGTGGATGGATGGATGGATAGATGATGGATGGATGGATGGATGGATGGATGGATGATGGATGATGGATGGATGATGATGTGATTGGTGGATGGATGGATGGATGGATGGATGGATGGATGGATGGATGGATGGATGGATGGATGGATGATGGATGGATGGATGGATGATGGATGATGGATGGATGGATGGATGGATTGATTGGTGGATGGATGGATGGATAGATGGATGGATGGATGATGTGATTGGTGGATGGATGGATGGATGATGGATGGATGGATTGATTGATTGGTGGATGGATGGATGGATGGATGGATGGATGGATGATGGATGGATGGATTGATTGGTGGATGGGTGGATGGATGGATGGGTGGATGGATGGATGGATTGGTGGATGAATGAATGGATGGATGGATGGATGGATGGATGGATGGATGGATGGATGGATGGATGGATGATGGATGGATGGATAGATGATGGATGGATGGATGGATGGATGGATGATGGATGGATGGATGGATGGATGGATGGATGGATGGATGGATGATGGATGGATGGATGATGGATAGATTGGTGGATGGATGGATGGATGGATGGATAGATGATGGATGGATGGATTGATGGTGGATGGGTGGATGGATGGATGGATGGATGGATGGTTGGTTGGTGGATGGGTGGAGGGATGGTGGGGGGGATGGATGGATGGATGGATGGATGGATGGATGGATGGATGGATGGATGGATGGATGGATGGATGATGGATGGATGGATAGATGATGGATGGATGGATGGATTGATTGGTGGATGGATGGATGGATGGATAGATGATGGATGAATGGGTG
>OOFC01045750.1:0-12935 GCA_900323345.1 Pseudochromis fuscus
GCGGGCGCCATTGTGAGCCTAGGTGGTGCAACTCACCATATTCACTGCTCTGATCACCACAGCAGCAGTTTGACAAGAACTGAAGGTTCAATACAAGTTCTACCACCAGAAGAAATACTTTAATGAAGAACCAAAGTACATCAAACTATTCTTCAAAAATATGTTTTGATCAAACTGTCAACTTCTGGTGTCACTGGATCCAACAAACTGCTGGCAGATCATTTTCATGTCCAGCTTGTCCAGTCTCTCTGTGTGGACACTGCAGACAACCACCTGGTTCAGCCCATCAACTACGGATGACATGCATAGTTAGCCCAGATTTTATTTCCTTCAGGAAATGAAAAATGTTTTGGCATGAAAGTGAAGGCTACAGATCCACAACACCATGAACTAAATATCCAGTATGGACATTAAGGAAATTAACAGTCAGAATATTTTAGAAACGGGATCTGTTCAGGTGAACATCTATAACTACTTTCTTTTTAAATCAATAAATCTAGAATATCCTACAAAAATGAATTTATAATTCTGGACAGTAATTTCTTAGAGAAATTAAATAGTGTAATATTTCTGTCATAACTGAGAGGATGAGGATGTCAGTACGTCACCTGTTTGTCCTCTCACAGCCTGTTGCATCAGACAGAGGACAGAGAGGATTTATTGCAAACCAGCATGAACAGATGTGCTATACACAGAGCACATTTGGTTTTTGCTTGACAATTAACAGCCTGTTAATTAGTTTAACCAGTGCGCTGTTTATTTAAAACATGTCAGCAGACTTAGGACAAAGGAGTTTTGTTTTCATGTTCTGTGTGTTGAACAAGAGGAGTGATAAATAACTTATTAACTGTTCAATGTTATAATACACATACTTAATGGTGATCCTCAGCTCTGTCTGTCTGTCTGTCTGTGTGTGTGTGTGTGTGTGCGTGTGTGTGTGTGTGTGCGAGTGTGTGCCGATGTTGACGGCGGAATTGTCGGGTACCGCGGTTAGCGGGAGGACCGCTCCTATTAGCTGTTACTTGCTAGTGGTGAACTTACCAGTGAGCTACATGTCCGCGAGTACTCGTAGTGAGTACATGCAAGGTGAAAAAAATGCCCGTAATTCAGTGTGGGTGCCTCTTGCAGCGCTGGTGTTATTTCATGCTGCATTCGGAGTTTCGTATGCGTAAAAGTTAAACTGGCCTGAACTATTGTGGTAATTCGTTGCTGCCAACAGGGGTGGCAAGTCTTTCTTTAAGGGTGGCATTTGACACCCCATGCCACCCCGGTAGATCCGCCCCTGACTGGACACAACAGACATGTAGTTAGAGAGACGAGGACCTCTTTCTGCCGTCTTGTGCCACCAAGAAGAAGAAGAAAAAGAAGAAGAAGAAGTAGTGGAAACTGATACTGGTTAACAATTCAGTGAGCAATTTGGTAAAGGGAGGATCAGACTTATTATTTAGTACAGACAAAAACAAGCAGTGGAGTGTAATCATCATCAGCAAAGATGAGAACACATAAAGATGCAAAATGAATAAAACAAGAAACGAGGAGAGGTGCTGTCTTTCCCAAATGGTTTTCACACTGTTTTCTGCTGGCCAGTTGATGTAGCCGACCAATAGAAATGCACTGTGTTGTCTGTTAGTGTGTGTTGGAACATGGCCATAGACATAGTTACCAACACAACTCACGTGTTTCTCTTGTCAATGTCAAAAAATATCCAACCCCTATGTGTTAAAATATCCAACCCCTATGTGTTAAAATATCCAACCACTATGTGTGACCACTATGGTCTCTCAGTGGACACGGTCAGATCCAGCCAATTCCAATGGCTGTGAAATTGGGTTGGGAAATGAGCTGGCTGTGTTGAACGAGGTGGAGAAAAAAGCAGCACAGTGTTGAGCGCTTTGTTCGATAGGGCTTAACGATAGCCTGCTCATATGGAACCCAGCACTTTGGAGAGAGCTGCTCACAAGTGGAGATTCTTATAGCTGAAGAAAGAACGGGGTTGTGACTCACTTGGAAAAGGCCATGCAGTTCTGCATAATCACCCCTGACATTAAAGTTTCCCATTCTGTAATAGGTAAGTAAGTTTATGGTCATGTGAGATGTTATTGTGTAAGTGCTCCATTTTCAGACAGAAACTCTTCATGCGTGGTCTGTGTGAAATGACCTGCGAAAAAAAAATATTTAAAATTTTTTGTTGTAAACTTCTGAGGCTGTTCTTATCCCATCACTGAAAAATATCCTTCTCTCCAGTCCTATAGTGTGAAGTCCTATCAGCCATCACTGTTTCCCCTTTTCAATGCATTGCTGATACGTTCTGCTCATTCCCAGCATGCACTAGGAGGTTTCCATTACCCCATTAAGTCTTGCTGGAGAGATAAGACTGTGCTCGAGCTCCCAACACACACAAAGCTTACAGCTCTCCCCACAGAGGCCTCGCTGTGGTCACGAAGAGCATAAACACACACATTTGGCCTCCCCTGTCAGTGTGTGGTGTGTGTGTGTGTGTGTGCGTGTGTGCATGTGTGTGTGTTCACCCTGTGTGGTCTTTTTCTCTCTGATCCCAGAGCTGTTGTTTATCTTGTTTAACCCGATTTTTATAGAGCATACACAGCTGCTTGTGTCACCAGAGTTAGAGCTCCTTCATCAACAATGGGACTTGATTTGGTGGCTGGATTCTGTCTGGTTCACAATTTCATGATGCAAATCTTAATATTTGCCAGAATTTAATATTCTCAGCAGAATGTCCCTCACTGTGGATTCAATAGAGAATCTGAGCAGTAAAACAGCTAACAGCTACAATACAAGGCACGGTGCCCATTCACTCAGCTGAAATCCTGGTTTCACTGGAATGAACGAACAATGCTCAGACACACAGAGGGCACAGAAGCTGCTCTGATGGGATTAAATGGTTTATGCTTCCTGTCTGCTGAGTGGGCATGGTTGGAAGTTTGGTGGACATCATGTGCACTGACAAAAGTAGATGAAGTTGTTCATTGTCTGATGTTATCATTGAGGTAAAAGTGCTTACATGAAAGTCCTGGAAGATGTGTTTGACAATCTGTGCTCATGAGCACTTCTCCTATTAGAGAGAACATTCTCAGGACCTGAGGGGTGCACAGGCTGATCACCAAGCCCCGCAGAAGAGATTGCTAGTGGAGGTTTTCTCTTTGCTGCTTTTGTTCCTGTGTGTGAAGAATTACAATCACTCTTTTGAAAAACATCTTTTAATCATGTTTTTTCTTGCGTTTCTGTAGAGCGAAAAAAACACAAAACAAATCGTGAACCATTCATAAGACTGAAAAAAATAAATAAAATAATAATTTTTGGCCATACAACCCAGTCCTGACATTAAAATGTATAAGGAGTTAAAACAATCGACACTTAATTTAATTTTTCCCCTTGAAAAAGGTGTGACATCATCTGCAGACACTGTGCTGCATGTGTAGTCGACAAATTAAACTTCGGGGAAAACACAAAGCTGCCAAGGTTGGCATATTTTTGGGATAAAGCCACAGGCAGTCACTTTACAAAAGAGTGCCTTCACAAATCTTTGAGCAGCAGAAGACAGGGAATTACACCAGCTTACATTAATATTTCAATAAAGCAACAAAACCACAAAGCACAACAAATAAGTTCATTGTGAGAAAGCAGAATCCGACTGTTAGAGGCACACCATTTAACAGCATAGCATCCCTACAGGCAGTTTGTTTGTGTGTGTCTGTGTGTGTTTGAGGCCCCAACGGTTGTGCCAGGATGTGGTGTGTGTGTGTGTGTGTGTGTGTGCGTGTGTGTGTGTGTGTGCGCATCTGTGTGGCTCCCCGTGGTGACTAATGGGGAGAAGTGGCAGTGGGCTGCTGAGGGGCAGAAATGGATGGTGAGATATGCTCATAGACGGGAGGAGTCGAGGAGACAGACGATGGTAATTGCAAGTGCGCAGAGGAAGATGGACATTAAGAAAAGGAAGGCCTTGTCATTAAGCCTGTGAGAGAGTGCGGATGGGAGTGGCACAAAAGGATGGAGAAGGATAAATTGGTGGAGGAGGTTTCAAAACAACACCAAAAGTTTTTCTAAATAAATGTCACAGGAAAACAATTTCCTCCTTGGTGGTGATGATGAAGATTCTCAGAGGAGTGTTATTAAGGAGAGGAACACTGAAGAGGAAGTGCTAGCCATAGGCGGAGGAGAAGGAGAGACATGATAAGCACTGTTGGTGAGAGACCCAATGGAGTCAATATATACAGCAATTCACCAAATACCCAACTGATTCAATTATAGAAAACTATTACTGGGAGTAGTCAGGCCTGAGGTGCAGCAAGGTAAATTTCTGAAGAAGCCAGACCTCAAAGTAAGATGCAAGGGGACTGAAGGTGCCCCGAGGTGGCAGCTAAGATGTATAGCTGGGGAGTTGAAATTAAATTTAAAGTTAGGTAAGGAAATATAGCCCCCCCAACCAGCATAGTCTGTCTCCCTGTCTGCATTGTGTCCCTCAGTAAATCCTGCTGCTACCAAGGTTGAGGATTCAATTCCAGCTAGGCCATCATTTAGTAGAAATATCTGATAGATCTATATCGAAACTTTTTCCCAGAGCACAGCCATTTTAGCTGCACTTACCATACAGCATATCATTCTGGTGGGATTTCCCAAAACATGCATAATGAGACCATTTCAAGGAGGGAGCTGCTGATGGCAACTTTCCAGGTTGAAAGCAATCTGCCCTCCAGCACACTCACACCTCAATACTCATGCATTCCTGGATATATGAGAAAAAAAATAGACTTATAAGAGTGATAGTAAGAAAAAGGGATGATACTGGTCTGACTGGGGAAAGTTTTAAATTTCAATTTCTACCACTTAAATTTAATAAAGGTTTGAGCTTAATAAAGATTCTGCTCAGTGTGTTATGAGTGAGCTACCTGATTTATATAACCCAGCTCTCTTTGCAGCTTCAAATGTTTTAAATGTCCATTTATCCAGATGTTTAAAAGGGAAAACATATATAATTTATTGGAGAGACACACTTAAGATTTCTCTTCCATCCACTGTACAGTCCAGGGGTTTAGACATCTTAAAAATGTGACAGAGAATATTTCTATTTCTCATTGTTTCTGTTCAGTGGATCCATCAAAGCTTGTAAAAAGTGTCCCAGTCAAACAGCTCATGCCAGCTCCTATAGAGAATGATTGTGTCGCAGGTTTGTGTGATTGTAGTTGGCTAACCCCGGCAGGAGTGAGGCAGCGCTGCTCCGTGACACTTCAGCTGCACACTGATTAACTGATGGATGACTGGGGAGATGGAGCTGACTGATACAGATGAGAGGTGTAATGGCTCTGACAGAGAGCCAAGGAAGCCAGCCACCAAAAGAAAAAAAAAAAAAACACAAGTTCCTGGTCGAGACTTTTAAAGATTCCAATCACAAACTGATGAAATCTCTCCAAGTGTTGAGGAGTTTTTATTTATCATGGCACCACATGCTTCAAAAAGCATTGTGGTTACACGTCAAAGCTGCATGATCATCTGCTGACCTGTGAAGCAGACACAGACTGTCACTGCTTGAATGCACTGAATGTTGACCTCAGCTGGATACCTCACTCTTTATCTTTTATTCTCCTTTTAAACTTCTGGAATAGAGAGGCACCTAAGGACAAAATGTTGCTGAATTCTTGAGTCAAACAATCAGATTGAGTGGAACCTATAATCTTCCCTATTCTATCAAGAGTTGATACCAAAGAGACAAAAGACTTCTTGATGCTGAAACTCCTTTAAACAGCTAAGACCCATTCCTTCTTGTTTTATCTTCCTCAGTAATATGGCACATTACACAGCTCTTTATATGTGAAATAGCCATTTCTCTTGGTGACAAAATGTGGCCAAAAATAGAGTTTAGAGTGAGAAGGTGACCACTGTGAGATGCCATCTCCATCAACGCAGCATTTTAAAGCAATCAGCGCACAGTATCCATCTTCACTTGACACCACGCTCCACCACTGATATATTCTTTTGACTGTGGCAGCCTGTGATGAGTGGTCACTTCCCTGTATATATTTCTGGAAGGGTAATACTTATTTGAAGGAGAATGCACGGTCAGGTAGAGGCAGCTGTGCACAGAGTCCATTAACTCAGACAGACCTGTAGGACAGCTAAAGTGGCGTTTCGGTGAAGACCGTTCACCTTGACAGCGCCGTGTGTCGTCCTCCCAAAGGAACATCGATGCTGAATCCACAGAGTAAAATGCTAAAATTATCCACCATATATTCCCAGCGGTTGCTTGCTGCTAACGCTACAGTTTTAACACAAAGACAGACAAGGTTAGGCGTCGAAGCTCACAGTTTAATTACAGTGTGTCTGAGCCCTTCTCCAGAGTTGCACTGGTAAGCAGAAACCAGTTTGTCTAACGAGGAGGTACAGCACTGCACAAAACAGAACAATGCACACTCAATCAAAATAGAAATATAAAAACATTGCATCCAGTCCTCAGCTCTCTGGGGTTAAATATGGGTGAAACAACAAACTGTTACCCTGGATTTATTTCTAGAAAACAAAATAAATTGAGTTTTCTTTTTTCCAAGTCTCAGTTTTTCCTAAGTAATGCTGAATCAGGGCAACTGGATTCATGAAATTCAGCCCATCCAGTTACCCCTCTATTATTGTAGCAATTGGGTTTTCTATCAATTATTCTATCGACTAATCAAGTTATCAAATAAGAGTTGGGTGTGCATAGGGCAGTGGACAGATAAAGTGAGCTGAAGACGTGATGCTGTTACAGTTCACCAGTTTGGCTTTACAATGCAAGCACTGCACAGTTTTTACCTTCAGTTGGAGTTTCTGCTGTTTTTTGACAGTTTCTCCTCTTCTGTCTTCATTATTTTTCCATTCATTCATTCATTTTATTCTTTTTAATCATTTTTAGACCATTATTCTTGTTTTAATGCTATTTCTGCCTTATATAGTCTGCACCTGTTCTTTTGAAACTGTTATTTTCTTTTTAGAATATTGCTTTTAGTATATATTTCTGCTTTCTGCCTTGGCTCCAATAACCCATGTAGTGTTCCCTTTGACTCTTCCAACACACCTGATTCAAATGATCAGCTCATCATCCAGCTCTGCAGAAGCCTGCTAACGATCCCGATCATTTCAATCAGGTGTGTTGGAAGAGGGACACGTCTAAAACATGTGGAATAGGGGCTCTTGAGGGCCAGAGCTGGAGAACCCTGCTTTAAATTATGTGAATGAATTCTATTCTATTCTATTCTATTCTGTTCTGTTCTGTTCTGTTCTATTCACTCCATTTTGCATTCTTTGCCACCCCCTTGTGCTTCTGCTTCTTCTTCTCCTTGTTCATTACTGCCACCTAGCTAAGCCTTTTTGCCTTGAGGATTTTTCCTAATCAGGTTAATTGAGTTACTTGAGGAATCGTGTCAGCCCTACTATGAACATTTGGAACTTACTCCATACTTTTCCATTTTCACGTGTTGCTTCTGCCAGGATTTTATGCCCACTGACAAAAGCTTCTTTTCTTCAGAGGAGCACCTACCAACTTTTCATGGCTGTAGTGTGTATTGCACGCTGCATGCATGTTGCTCTATTTGTCCAAAAAGTTAATGAACTGAATGGCAACTAATAAATAAAAAAGATCTTAAAAAGTCAGGCTTTTGGTTGAGTATTCTTTTAAGATTGAGGCAGACAGAGGTGAAAAGTCAAAGTAACAAATGAGCAAAGAGCAGGATACATGATGCTGTTCGAATGTTAGTACTTGTGCTGTTTTAATCTCACTATCCTGTGCATATCCATTCAATGAACTGCAGTGGTTGGGTCTAATTCATTAATTATGGAAAGTCCATACACACAACTAATCCCATGCGATTAAGGCTAAAGAACAAGAGAGAGAAAAAACTGACTCAAAGCCAGGTTCTTAACATAATGAGTTGGAAGTAGGAAGGCTTTCAAGCTGCCTCCAGACACCTCACTCAAATTACACTTGATCCATGCTGTTAGCACAAAATAAACTAGACAGAATCTGAGTTCTGAGCAGCAGGTGTGATACATCCAGCACCTGAACATGTGGGTGATACCAACATAAACAAGAATCTCCAGAAAAGACATAGGATTCAAGTTGTAATGGCTGTTAGAGAGAAAAAAGAGAAACCCACAACAGGAGCAACCCAGGCTGTTCAGAGGCCCGTTTCTCTGAGCCTGAAAGAAAAACTGCTGCGTCGTCTCAGAGGAGGTCTGAGCAGCAGCAGCCTTGAAATACTGAACAGACCTGAGAGGCATGGAGGGGAAAGTTTGGCAGGAATGTGAGATTAGAGGTTGTGTGAGAGATTGCACACACACTGGGTACATGTCTCTCTGCATGAACAAGCACACAACTGTGCCCGTGTGAATTTAAATTTGCTTGTGTAACAGAGTTTGTTTGTGCAACATAGAAAGAGCAATGATCCAACTCCAGGTGAAAGACTATGAATGGTAGGTAGAGGAGTGTGAGAGCCATATGAGAGAATACTGTAAAACCACGACAACCGCCAGCTTTTGCCACAACATCCAAATCTGTGTGTGTTGTAGTTATTAAATGAAGGGGAAGCACAGAAGCTGCAGTGTGCTCCATACAGTCCAAACAGGGAGAATGTCAGTGTGCTGAGCAGTTGCACAGAAAGCTGACAGTGCCTGAGACTCTCATTAATTGCAGTATGTGGAGCAGTTACTGGGTTTTATCAGCGATGGCGGCTGTAATGGTTCAGCTATGAGACTGTAACCCAGAAATTCCCTGTCACAGAGTACTGTGGTGGCCGAGTGGTGAAAACCCACTCAACAAGAACAAGACTGTTTATTAGAAGTCAAGTGTGCACTGAAGTGACTGTCCAATAAAAAGTCATATTTTTGAGCTGGGATAGAGGGCACTCAGTGGTTTTTCATTTAGGTAAGTTGTCCTATAACCTGTTCAGTCTAATTTTAATCAAACACTTATAGTCTTCAATTACCACTGCTGACTGTATTCCCTGGTAGAGCACAACACCGATCCAACTACACAACGCTGCAGCTTCTCTCCCCAGACATCGCAGTTTCTGAGAAAAATAGATTTAACTGACACATCAGCTCACTGCAGACATACTGGTGTATGTACAGACCTAATGTGACGGTACCTGTTGGTTTGTGGACTCACATTTTGAAGCCAGGAGTTTGGTATTTGAATGTGGACATGCTGGTTTGGCTTGACAATTTTTATTTAATATTTGTTGATAACACAAACTATCTATGGAGGTACTTGCTAGGCACCACTTTCTAGGATATCCTATATCACAGCAACCAGCAGAGTGTCTCAGTGGGAAAAAAAATACTTCAAAGCACTCTACAGCTCTCCCAGTTAAGCATCTTCAGCTGGCAAAAGATAAGCTTCAGCTCACAGACTGATGACCTGACCAGCAACAGTCACGGCCTGTTCACAGGACTGAGGAAAGTATGGAGGGTCAACCAGCTTCACTTTGTCTTGGGTGTTAAAAATTATATACATGTAAAAAAAAAAAAGCTGGTGGAAATCTCATGTGACATGACGGACAGCAGGTTATCACTTTCCTACATATACACAAAATCCTCCTCACACACTCTTGGTAAACACTCGCTGACACAAGAGCCTTAATCCCTCTTGTAAAGCAAAGGCTGTCGACCTTTCCCTACAGAGGATGAGAGCGAGCATATTGAAAAGCACTAATGAGAGATTCAATGCAGCCGGAGGTTCTACCTATCATCTTTTATATTAGTCTGCTTCCTCTTCTTACACACACACACACACACCCTTACAAAAGACAAACATCAGTAGAACACATACTCCTCAATTAAAATTATTCAGAAGAATCAACTAAAGAATCAACTCATCCCCAATTAATTAATGAATTACCTTCGATCTAACAAATAATCAAAATCTTATAACCCAACTTGTGCAGTGGACACATTACAGAAATCTGCAGACTTAAAATTGTTTGTCTTTTGTTGTTTCATTTTAGATATTTATGATTTAATAAACAGTGCAGAACAACTCTTTTGAGGAGGATTTCCTGGCCCTCCAGCCGGTTCCTAGCTGCAGCTTTTATTCAGTCCCAGCACACAGCTCTTCTCAGGCACCTGAATGTACAATGTCCACTCGGGAAAAAGATAAAAATAAAGCAATGAAAACAATCCTCCAGATTTGTGATCAGAATGCTACCAGTACAAAAACCTGCTAAAGAACCATATTAAAGTCATTCTATCTGTAGCAGTATTAGGCGTTGCTATAGACAAATGCTTTCTGCACATTTAACCACTAAGAACATTACCTTACTGCCCTTGTTAACACAGCAGTGAGATTGCCTGTTACCCTGGTTTCTTATGATGAAGCTTCAAATAAAATAATTTACATATAAAATACAAATAATAACTGAATATGATAAGATGACTGAGATAACACAGGCTCAGTGAAACATTCTTTCAACATCAAGTGCTCTACAACAGTCTTTTAAATAAACGGTATGCTTGTCTTTGTTGGTCCCCTCGTGTCACCCTCCTGTGGGTTCAGACTCACTGAGCCAATCATTGAAGAGAATAACAAAGGGGTCATCTCTCTGGGGATCCACATGGTGACTGTTGCCATGCCAGCAATAAGCTGCTGAACAGTAAATGGGATGTGGGGGTCCTTCACTTTGACTGTAGTAAGTAGGTAAGTACAAAACAAAATGTGGCATTTGAGTGTGTGAATGCTGTGTGGCTGGCTGTCAGGTATCTATAATAACTGGGAGAGGGAAGAATGTGTGATTTGTGAGTCCATTAGAGATACTGTGCTAAAGGGCAGAGAGAGTTCCCACACAGCTCCGAATGTCACTGGGTTAAGTTAGGAAGTCACTCCAGTTCTTTTGTTCCAGGGCTTCACCATTTATTTCCCTTCTTGTGGAGCTCAAAGTCAACACGCTTTTCCTTCCCCCTCACATTTCCTTAACTCTATACATTCTGACCCTAGACTGTATATAGAAATGGATGAAGCAAGTGTGACATCACCCACTGGTTTGAGGACTCCCATTTAGAAGACAAGAGATTGGCATTTGAACGTCGCCATGTTGGTTGTTTAGAGGTTGGTTGTTGTTTGGAGCCAGAAACCGACCATACCTGACTTCAGTGAGCAGGTTTGTCAATTCTGATAACCATTCTTGTTGGTGAAGCCTAATATCTCCCTAATGATGATTAGTTTTTTTTAGAGGGACCACCAGATCACAGATAACATGAACTAACTTTAGCTAATGACACCACAATGACTGGTGAGATTTTTTTAGAGTTTTTCTTGATTGAAAATGCCGATGTTTGAATTGACATCAATTGGAATCAGATTTTTTTAGAGCCAGTCTCTGGTGGCCCGTTTCTATACACAGTCTATCATTCTGACCTGCACTGCTTCCATCTGCACCACCTTTCCCTCTGTGAAGTTTCTCTGTGGGATTCATGTTGGGACTTCATACCTTCCTACATGCATCCTAATTTGAGTGAGCTACATTTCTCCCCATCCACTCACCTCTTTATAGTCCTCCCTATAAGTTACCATCCTATTAAATTGAACCCTGCAGAAATGCATTGCTCTCCTCCTCTGCCTCCTTTCTTTAACTATTCCATTGCATGCTTCCTTCCCTCTGTATCCTCTGGATAATATTCCCTGAGCTGTGGCTTCATCCCTCTTCCTAACTTATGGATGCTGGTTAAAATGCTGGCAGTGTGTCAGTTCGTTGCACCACACTTACTAACCAGTGCAGTGCAGGTGAGTGTATCGTATCATGCCACTGGCTGTCTTTGGTGTTTAATGCTGGTCCAGCCAATGTAAAATTTCCAGCAATCACTGTGAGTTGGGAGTTAATTGGGATTCATTACTCAGATGCCACTTAGAGATACAGATGTATTAGAAGGATGTAAAATGTGTTGTAATTGGTTTTTCACACAACACCTGGACCTAGAATGAAGCCAGAGAGAAACCCTGCATACTTTCGCACCTCCACACAGCTGGACAATTACTGCCTGTGAATGTCTGCCTGAAGCTCATCCCCCACTCCACTGACAGAGAGGTGGGTGTCCTGACAAGTGGTTCTGAGAACACTGACAGCTCAACACGTGTCTACACCTGGAAGATGCTCACAGTTTGCACCTCTGAGGGACTGCTATAGTTTGGGCTCAGTTTGGACTGCTGGCCTCACTGAACTTGTCATTTCAAGAAGTGCTTTATAAAATCATGACCCACAGTTACAATGCAAAGCTGCAAAGCAGCAAAGCAGCAAAGCAGCGCCTGTGTCCACAGTGAGTGTTTTTTGTGCTACCAATGTCTTTTCTGAGTACAAAACATGTACACTTACGAAATTTAGTATTCAGCTTCCTGTGCACAAACCACCCTCAGCACACAGGGGCACATTCAGTTAAAAGTAGTTCAACGTTTGGCCACCACCAAGCTCATCACCATTACTTCTTTCGAAGACAAATTAAGAAGAATCAAGAAGGCTAGAGGCTGTTGCTGACAACCTGGTTATCCTGTACATATTTAAGGCCATCTACACCCTCGCTCCTCCTTATCTGTCTGATCTCCTCCACATCACCACTTCCTCTCGCTCCCTCAGACCCTCCTCCTCCGTCCACCTCACTGTGCCCTCCACCCGCCTCAGTACCATGGGGCGCAGAGCGACTCTCTCCCCCTTTTCAAATCAAAACTTACAACCCACCTGTTCCACGTAGACTTTCCCTCATAATGATATTGATTTTGTTTTTATCATGTTTGTTTGTATTCTGTCAAGTTCCCTTGAGAATCATGAAAGGCACTTATAAATAAAATGTAATATTATTATTATTATTATTATTATTATTATTATTATTATTATTATTATTATTATTAATATTATTATTATTATTATTATTATTATTATTATTATTATTATTATTATTATTGTTGT
>OOFC01045757.1:0-12913 GCA_900323345.1 Pseudochromis fuscus
GCAGATCACCTGACCCACTGCAGATCACCTGAACCACTGCCGATCACCTGACCCACTGCAGATCACCTGACCCACTGCAGATCACCTGAACCACTGCAGATCAACTGACCCACTGCAGATCACCTGAACCACTGCACCACAACTGACCCGCTGCAGATCACCTGACCCACTGCAGATCACCTGAACCACTGCAGATCACCTGACCCACTGCAGATCACCTGACCCACTGCAGATCACCTGAACCACTGCAGATCACCTGACCCACTGCAGATCACCTGAACCACTGCAGATCACTTGACCCACTGCAGATCACCTGACCCACTGCAGATCACTTGACCCACTGCAGATCACTTGATCCACTGCATATCACCTGAACCACTGCAGATCACCTGAACCACTGCAGATCACCTGACCCACTGCAGATCACCTGACCCACTGCAGATCACTTGACCCACTGCAGATCACTTGATCCACTGCAGATCACCTGAACCACTGCAGATCACCTGAACCACTGCAGATCACCTGAACCACTGCAGATCACCTGAACCACTGCACTACAACTGACCCACTGCAGATCACCTGAACCACTGCAGATCACCTCTTTCTGTTTTTGCTTAGTCACAGAAAATGCACTTGATGTTTCAGGCTGTGCAAAAACAAAACAAAACAACACAATACAATCAAATACAGCAGCAGCTGCATTCAGAGCCTGATGAGTTTCCTCTGGTTTACACTCGTTGGCATACAGCAGTGTAAAATGTCCAGTGTCAAAATACAATACTCACAAAATATGAATTTCTGTGCACGTTCATATTGTTTCCACTTACTACAAGATTTGTGTTGTGGTGCATTTCTAATCCAGGCAGCTATTGTTAATCATGCTGTGCAGGGCACCAGCCAAGTCCCTGTCCTCTCCCTTCTCTGTGGATTAGTTATGACTTAATGCTCACTCATCTTGAGCAATGCATCATGTGGGCACAATGTGAGGTTTTACAGGGCTCAACATGATAATAATGCAGGTGACACATTTCCACTGATGATGTTTCTCTGTAAAGTAAACACTGGGAAGAAAAACATTTAAAAATGTTGATTGAACCTCCTCACAGTGAACAGTTGTAGCAGCACCACTTGTCTGGTGTGGTCGTCCAGCTCTGGTATTTGAACAGCAGGGAGGTTAACATTGATACAGACTGTGACAACACTACTGTCTCCCCCTTTCACTGAGGGTCTGAAGTGTTTCTCTGTTTACAGACGTAGCCGACCTGGACTCCTGACTCTTGTCTTGAAATCCTGCAGCTAGAAAGAAGCAGGTAGGGAAGGATGACCTCAACGTGCCACAGCCAATGAGTGTGCACTGACCAGGAAGCACCAATGGCATGGCAGTGACCTTTATACAGGCTGGGGGACAGTAATGAAAATATGAACAATCTCTGTGGGAAAACATGTATAAAACTGACTACATCCTGACGACCCCACCCTCCCTCCATCTGTAGGAACACTGAACCCTGTAACATTACCAGTATGACGTCCCCCTGCTCCAGCTGGAGCCATCGTACTGCTGCAACTTCCACACTGTGAATCTGTCTCCTCAACCAGCACTTCCACCACAGGTTTCCTTTCCCCATAATTTGTTTTGTACTTATTTTGTTTCTCAACTCAAACCTGAGGTGTGGGAGGAAACCCACTGTGCACAACAACATGCAAACTCTACACAGGAAAGTCAGGGCCGAGAGTTGAACCCATGACCTTGTTGCTGTGAAGAGGCGGCGACTGTCCTGCACCTTTGCAATTCAACCATAAAAAAATGTTCTCAGAGTGATTCAGTGCTGTTATCAGCAATCAGAGAGATGAACCAGCCGCCTCCCACATGAGCGAGCAGAAGGGAAGGAGTCTCCTCCAGACCTTACTGATCCACCCAGCGCTGGGTTAATGCTTTAAGGTGAGACCTTTCCCAGTCCCAGACCTCCTGCAGGAGGTCACAAACAAAACCAGAAGCTCTGGTGCAGCAGGAGCTGACTCAGGCTCAGCTGTGTTGTCTGTGCAGCCTCTCTTACACAATGTTGTTGTGTAAGTGTCATTCAGAGAAGTTGTGTTCCTTGAAATGTTTTGGAAAGTTCACACAGTTACTGCTGCAACATTCACTTCAAACCGTGCACAAACATGTTGTGTGGTCAAAGCAGCAGGGAGGTGGGACTGGGGATTTGTTCTGCACCTTTCTACGTCTCCTCTGTGTGTGTCCTTGAAGCAGAGCTGGGGTGAAACAAAGAACTTCATGTTCCACACACCCCACACACTCCCACACAGTGCACGTCCACAGCGTGTGCTCATGTAACATGGCTGCCCTCAGACATGCTGTTTACAGCCACACAGGTCACATGGGTGGTGCAACGTGTTTTCCTGCTGCAGACAAAGAGAGACGGAGGTGCAGCTGTGTTTCTGCATGTCTGTGCTCACACACTGAAGACTTCATCAACTCGTTTAACTGGTATCACCGTTTCAAGGAAAAGCTCAGGCTGATGACAGACACAGAAATGTTGTATCAAACAGGTATGATGAAACTCAACATCATCTGAATCATAAACAAGAAAACACAGTCTGTAAAAAACACAAATGAGCTGGTAGAAGAGCAGTGAGGTGTCTTTACAGTGAGAATCAGGTGAGACCACTGATTACTGTACCAGCACACAGGTCATCTCATCTGATCCTGTCCTTACAGTGAGAATCAGGTGAGGTGACCTGTGTGCTGATTTACCACTACAGTAATCAGTGGTCATGTGACCCACTCAAACTTCTTTCCCGTCCTGTAAGGACAACATTCCTGAGTGTGACACAGTGAAAACAATCATAAAAACCAGGAGTGCCACGGCTCAGAGACCCACAATGCACAGCACTGTGACAGGCAAAGTGGAGCTGGTGGGGAGTTTCTGGTGTGGACCCACTGGTGACTGAGTAAGAGGAAAAGATGCAGCTGATGGTGGGAGTGTGGAGATATAAACCCTGACGAGGACACCAGACACCATACACCTTGTAGTAAAAGATGCTGAGTCTCCCTGGGGTCCGGTCCAGATGTGATGTGTCAATACTCTGCAGGCTCCACGGTTCTGGATCAAACAAGGTGCTGCCAGCAGGCACCAGGCTTCACTGATGTCCACTGTCCAGCTCCTCTGTCCAACGTGGCATCAGACACGACCCACCCAGACTGAGACTGAGCACTGTGGTGTTTACAGGGTGGTGAGGAGCACTGCTCATGCAATTGATTATTGGTTAATCAATCAATAACTGAGATGAAATCTGTCTATTTCAGGTCCAAAACAATAATAATACATGTTAGTGATACTGCACAGGGATGTTGTACTATCCCAGTCACATCAGTTCATCAAGTACTGTGCATGCAACTGTTCTCATTTCTAATCAAAGACTTTATGAACGTGTGGTCCATCAGAGCTTCATCCCAGCAGGAAGAAGAACCAGGGTGTTGCTGCTGAAGCTGCACCAGGGTCATCACTTCACTCCCTGTTCTCAGAATATTGCACTGAGGAGAAACTATGAATCATTTCATAATCCACATTCTCCATCAGGCACTGATGTCAAAACCATGGGAAAGGTCTGTGCTCTGTGGGGACAGCTGAACTGGAGTGTGTGTGGACAGCTGAACTGGAGTGTGTGTGGACAGCTGAACTGGAGTGTGTGTGCATCAAGCTTCCTCAGCCTGTGTGTTACATATGGACGACCTGTATGGCCCTGATGCATATGTTTCCACATCAGAGGCTGTGTCCATAAGGATGTATAAATAAAGGTTATTTAGTCAACACTGAGCTTGAACCTGAAGACATTATGACATCATGGACAGAGCTCTGAACTTTGACCTGAACTGTAACTGACTTCACCAAGTCCTCAGCAGTTTGGTTGATCTGGTCTCACATTCAAAGCTGAGAGAGAAACTCCAACACAGCTCCATCCTGCCACCTAGTGGGCAGCACTGAGGAGGACGCCTCAGGTCTTCAGTCACAGTTGATCCGGCTCAGTCCACCACAGTGCTGCATTTACATAAAGGTGGGACACTCCTGGGACACAGAAGTCTGACCTGAGGTGTCCTGTGTGGAGCTTCACCACGGTGCAGTGGGATTGTATCTTTCACTAAAACCCACTGCCTCCAGTTTTCTAGTGAAAACACACACAGCTGCTGCCACACACTGACCACTGGTCTGTGACTGACCACTGCAGCTCCAGTAAAAGTCCTGTGAAGCTCACTGTGATTGTCAGGTCCAGGACATGTGGACTGATAAAGTCCCTTCATGTGCAGCTCTGCAGTTTGTTTCCAGTCATGCTGGAAGCTGCAGTTTGTGCTGCTGCTGCTGAAGAAACATTTTCTCATCTTTAGTGGATGAAGGCGGAGGGTATGGTTGGATGTGGTAAATGCTGCTGAGTGAGCTTCCTCACACACTGAGTATCACATCTGTAACATCTGAGCACAGAGCAGAGACATGCAGAACAAAACCAGTCAAACCTTCTGCTGCGTCTGACTCACAAACATGAAACACTGTGAACACACTACAACATGTTGGGTTGTTTTAATCCAGAACCGGGTCAGTGTTGGACTCACTACACTGGGTTACTTAAAACAACCCAACAGAACACAGAACTGAATCTGTCTTCTCCAGAACCTCAGGCTTTGTGTAACCCCTGCAGGAGGTCAGGAGGTCAGGGACTGGGATCTGACCTTGGTGACCTGGGATCCTTCAAGGAGTAGTTCAACATTATGGGGAATACAAATGTATATGTATTACTGTAGAGAAGGAGACATTCAGATGAATATCAGGATCATATCTGTGTGTAAATAAGTCACTCTCACACACACACACACACACACACACACACACACACGCAGTAAAAGGTTATTGATGACACACTTCGAAGCAAATTGTTTCAACCTTTATTAAACATAGCTTGCAAGAGATAAATATTACAAAGTTATTTCCTCCAAAATTAGCTTATTTTTTCAATCAATGCATAATTGTCAATCAACTGGCAGTATTCAAACAGCATTATTTTCTTTTACTTTTTTGAAGACCGTTAAATATCAAGTATGTGCAAAAGGTCAGGATTGATGTAAGCAAAACAAAAATGACTTCAATTAGTCTCTGGTCAATTTCATTGTTTGTTTCTGCTTCCCCAGATGTTTATTTCAATATTGTCAACACTATGCAAAAAGAGACGCTTCTACATGGAAATTAAAGATTGATAAAACTGATTTTGCAATTAAATCTTTCCCTGCATTAGCAACAACAACTAATAGAAGATAAAGCCAAACAGTACAGAACCATACGTGTTGTATGCTGGTGTCAGCATGAAAAGTATTCACTGGTTCAGGGTCAGCAGGAGACCAGACCCGCTGATGTCAGACAGACAGCTGGGTCGAGTAGGAAAACCTTCTCCTCAGGAAACATGGAAACCTCCTGAAACCTGGACTCAACCCATCAGTTACAAATGATGATTAACCTGCCGACCACTCATGGAGATACTTTGTGGATGATTTCAGTCTGAGCTGCTCACAGAGCTGACAGATGACCCTGCTCTTTTCCAGAGTGATGATCCACAACCATTTGAAATGTTTAGTGTCCACTGAGCAGCCGTGCACATTTCAAGTTTCTGTGCATGATAGAAAGTTAGAGGCCGCCTGCACGTGTGGACATGTGGACATGGTCAGCAGGAGGTGATCTGCAGTCAACCAGCCATGTCAGTCTGACCTGTGGTGATCCACTAGTTAAGCAGAGTCCATTCAAAGTGCTTTCATCTGGAGCATGTCCAGGAGACTCTTTCTAAGACCAGGTGTGTGTGTGTGTGTGTGTGTGTGTGTGTGTGTGTGTGTGTGTGTGTGTGTGTCTGAACCAGTGAGCACTTTCCTGCAAACCTGAACATCCAAAATCAAAGCGAATGCATCCAGTGAGATCGCTCCAAGAAGCAGAGGAGGGGAAAAAAAGAATCCCAAACATTTTGCACATTTGTTACACAATAATACACAGTGATCACAAAACGAAATGACAAGCTTCACAATATTCATGGCTTTTTGTTTGCTTTTCTACACAATGTACAACCATTTAATTTCTTTTTTCAGTACAAGGGAGGAAAAAATGCTTATGTACAATAAGTCATTATTACTTCAAACCTAGCAAATATCGTGTCATTTATTTCATAGTCAATACATTTATTTGTTTTTTTTTAAACTGCAATAGAAAGAAAACAGAACTCAATTGAGACATCAGAATAAGAATGACTTTTGAAATCTAAAAATTGATATTTGAAAACAATCTGTAATCCAAATACAAAGGTGTGGATACATCTGCAGAAGAGTCAGAGAGACAGGAGGGTTTTTTTATTATTTCAACTTAAGCTTGCCTGCAAACAGAGATGCATGACAAATCAGATTGTGAGTGGCAGTAAAAATTTATTTCACGCATTAAAAATAATCATAATAATAATTTGTGAGTGTAAACCTCAGTTCACACATCTGAAACTAACTGTAGGTAGTTTGAGCGTCTGTTCATCATCCAATCACTGTGACGTAGTGACAGCAGGTCTGGATCACCCTACACAACCAGGACACACTGGACTGACAGTCTCCTGGAGGGACAGCGAGGACGCAGGAGGGACGGCCACACACACACACACACACACACGCACACTCGCACACACACACGCATGCAGACACACCTCAAACGTCAGCCACGTGGAGCCACAGACTCCTCGGTGGTCCGGGCTGGAGCTCGCTCACCAGGTGAGCCAGGTGCTCACCAGCTCTGTTCTCCAGCTGCTTCAACAGCAGCAGTGGTCTCTGCAGCTGAAGCTGTTCACACTCACTCCTCTGGGTCTCACAGTGTAACACAGCTGCACTGCTGACACACACTGGACAGAGCTAACGTGACGTGGACTCAGTTTAACATTTGATTATCCACGTCTGTTCATTTCCTCCAAACTGCAGAGTGACAGGTGGAGTGTTTCCTGCTTCCTCTTACATTGTTGCATCAGAGGAGTGATGAGCACCTGCAGCACTGTGAGCTCAGTGCAACACAATGTTAACAAGCAACACAATGCTAACGATCAGGAGGAGCTCTATCTGCATCAGCATGCTAACATTTACAGTCAACACAGTCCAGCTGAGCGCTGCTGGTGTCTGGCAGCAGACTGAGCAGGACACACAGGAGACAACAGTCAGACCGTGTGCATGAGGGGAGTGTAGCAGACATATGATCCACACACACACACACGCACATGCATACACGACTGTCTGTGATGAACCTGTCAGCAGGTCATGTGACCCAGAGCTGACCTTCAGTGTAGTAACTGTGGGTTATTGACAGAGTGTATCTGAACCAGACGTGTCTCCCTCTGAGTCCTGTGTGTGTGTCCTCTGTGTGAACCTGCCTCACCCACTCACACAGCGTCTGTGTCCACATGAATAATACTGCACATTGACTGAACACTGCTTAAAATACCTGAGCTACTGCAAACTGAGGGACAGTGTTGTTGTTAGTACATCACACATCTGGATCTGTCCAGTTTGGATGTTAACAGCCACTAACAAACACTCCATGCTTAGACTGGACCTAGGCAGTCGTCTTTGTGAGGACTGACGTTCTGTGGTGATCTGAGATGTTTCTTCTTCCTGTTCCTCCTGCTCACATGTGCACATCAGAGCAGATACCCAGGCTGACCTCCTCCTCCTCCTCCCTGACCACAAATCTATCATCAGGAAACACAAAGCCTTCAGCCTTCACACTGTGGGTGCTGACACTGCTCAGTCTCTGAGGAGGACCCATGTGGACCAACTCCAACAGTAACTCCATCTATAGAGAGATGAGGTGGTCTGTCAGACAACATCTCATCCACTGAACATCTACATGCAGCCTCCCATCCTGTCACTCAGTCTCTGGAAACACTGCACCATCCGTGATGATGAAAATGAAGATGTGCAGGTGCATGTTGAACAGCGGGAGAAATGTGGCCTGTTCCCCTCAGGTCTGCATGAAGAACAGTGCATCTGAGCTGAGGAACCACCACCTTCATCCATCTGTCTGCAGGGAGTGAAGGTGCAGCCTGAAACCACGAGGAGACAAACCTGCTGCTGGGATCATTCCTGCGACTTCTCTACAATCTGAGAGGAGGATGCAGGAGGATGAGGCTCTGCTTCACTGAGGCTCATCAACAAGAACAAGAACTTTCCATAAACCTGACTACTGCAAAACTACTGCATGACTACTACATGTGCTGGGTTTTCCAGACAGTGAATCAATGGGACCTTGTAGTGACCCTGGTACATGTGCACCAGCACCATCTTGTACACTGACTGACCTCTGACCTCTGAGCTCTGACCTCTGGACACCTGGGATTTAAAAGTTGACACTTGAGGTCCAGGATTCACAGAGATCAACACTAGTGAAGTAAACTGGAATGAAACCATTGATCAGCACACAGCCACCACAGTCAGGACATGTCCTCTGAGCCTCTGGTTGACCATCAGCCAGCATCCAGACCTGAGTCACGCTCATTTCTAACATCCTCTTCCTCTTTTTCAAAAAAACTCATTTTCCAATTGGAAATATGCAAAGTGCTCCTCTGGACTGAGGCTACCTGTGTGCACAGCATGCACACAATGATTGATCCGTGTCTCTCCAATAAAAGATAAAATCCACATCCTTTTTCTCTGAAGCTAGGTATCTATACATAATCCATACAGATATTTCAATAGTTTCTGTTTTATGTTGATTATTATCGTCTCCGGGGGCTGATACCTCTCAGGTATGCCACCGTTTCATTAGGAGACGCCGCAAAAAAAGAAACAAACAAACAAAATGAAAAAAAAAGGAGGTAGGGACGGGGGGCGGGGCCACAACAATCAGAAAACAATCTAAAAACCAAAATATAAAAAGAACAGGGACCCAGATTTGGGTTTCTAGGTTTCTAGGTACAGAATCTGTGGTTTGGATGCACAAAATGTGCTTCCACCTTCAGTTCTCTTCACTCTCTCAAAAAACATGTGATGCCAAGAGGAGCTGCTGGGTAGAGAGGGTTCAGTCTGTGCATACTGAATAACCAAAGGTACTGGGAGTGGGGGGGGGGTGTTGGAGGGGGCACTGCTGGGTAGTGGGATGGGATGGAACCAGGAACCTTTGTGAGCGGAGCCCATCCTCCTGAATACTGGGTTTGAAGCCGACGTCCTGCGGTCGCTCAGCCTCCTCCTTGCTGGAGTGTGGACTGACTGCTGGTCTGTTGAAGGGCGACTGGGGCGTTGCTGTGGCTGTCAGCCTGATTAGTGACTACAGTCTGTCCCGAGCTCACCCGTCTGTAACTGTCTCCGTCTGTATCAGGAGAGGCTGACACGTGAAATGAGGAAACTGATGAGGACCTTTCAATGAAGAACGGTGGGAGCAAAGGAAAAGGATTTCCAGCTTTGATCACATAGGATTCTCTTTTGTACACATGTGGCCCTTGTTGTCAGTCATCTCCAGTAGATTCGCTCTGTTGGCTCCTGAAACATGAAGGTGCTGCCCTGAACTCCGGGTCGAACATCAGTGTTTCTGCTGCGTATCGGTGTGAAAACAGCTCTTGAACCAGGAGCCCTGCTCTCCATGTGATCTCTCACATCTTCCTCTTTTAGAGCCGTCTCTTCTTCGTCTCCTCCTCATGAGCAGGCAGAGCTTAACATCGTCTCTTTTTGTTCCTATCAGTGTTTTCCACTACTTCCAGGTAAGCGAGCTAACACTTTTTACAAAGCTTCAAAGTTGTTAAACTTTATGTTGCATAGCAACCAGAATGCACCCTGTTGATCTTCTGTTACTAGCAATAGTCACATCTAAGCTTTAAAATTGAGTGGAGAAAAACAATCCTATATGATCGTGGCCTAAAATGACCCTACGATGATTCACTGTCACCACCTGGAGCACAGGAGAGACAGCTGAGAAACAAAACATCAACCCAACATTTATAAAAGAAAAAAGCATAATGAGTAATAGTAACTGAAGCAAAAATGGTAGTTGCAGGTATAATAGTGCTACCACCAGCGAATATAAAAGGGAATTATAATTGTTAAACAACGCTGACGAAGGTTTTTACTATAATAAGAACATTTGAGATGCACTGACAGTTTAGTGTCTTTGTCCAACTTGGTGGGTTTTCATGGGTTGGTTTAAGGTAGGCACACGGACAGGCACTGCATGCGATGGGAGGTGGGGAGGGGCGGGTTGATCTGGGAGTGCTTCAGTATGGGGTAGGTAGGCAGATGTGGGTGGCTTCAGAGAGGCAGGAGGGATGGGCGGGGCTCATTTCTGTCCGGTGATGGACTGCGATATGGATCGAGGTGGGATCATGTCCAACAGGTACTCTCTCTGCCGGTCCGCTAAGCTCGAGCTCTTATGGGTTCCAACTGCCGCTGGGTTCAGATAGGCAATATTTAACCCTGTGGACAGGAGACAGACACATGGAAAGGTTAATTCATCATGACTCTCAGGGGACTGGGGACGGTCCTCCATCTGAGACAGGCCTCTGTTGGTCCTGGATAAAAATAAACAGTGAGTAACAATGAGGAAGAGGTGCTGAGGATGAAGAGCAGCTCTGCAGAGTGTCACATGCTCCTAATCAGTTTACAGTTGAAGAGTGGATCATGCAGACATGTCCACCTCAGTGTTTTCAGCCAGCATCAGTTTACTGTAAGTGGATATGAGCTGAATATGAGCCTTTGTTGAATTATTCTACAGAGTACTATTGATGACTAAGGTGTGAGGACAGTGGACCAGGACGTATTTGGACAGTTAAACATCCACAGTGTTCATAGAGCTATTTCTGAAGAATACAATATTCATCCAGTGTGACTCCAAAAGAAATAAATACATCAGGATGTCACCAACAAACACAGCACTCTGAACTTAGTGGCATGTCCATGTTCATGTCTCAGCTCCATGCTCTATAAAAACTGACTGGTTCAAAACAAAAGCTGGAATAAAAAACACATGTGAAGTGAGGTCATCAGTGTCCTGTCCTCCTGTGTCAGCTCTGCTCTGGAGAAGCTTGTGGACACACCCAGAGAGATGGACCACATGACTGCAGCATGGAGAGTGTCACAAACTGAGGACTACAGACTCAGTTCAAAGAGCTTTGGAAAGTGTGGGTACAGAGGCCGAGGATGAGGAGCAAAAATCTGAATTACACAGCTACAATTAAATGAAGAAAGAAGATGCAGAGCAAAGCAGCAGCTGCAGAGATCTGTGCTCTCTTCAGATGGGACATCATCCATCCTACATGGGTCGGATGGCAGAAGGTTTCTCAGGACTCAGACACTGTGGAGCGTGGAGCAGTTAGAGCAGCAGACTCTGAACAGTAACAGATCAGTCACTGGTGAAGGAACATGAACCTGAATCCCATAAAGCACCTACAGGACATCAGCAGGTCCATGTTCTGGTCTGGAAGAACCTGTGGATGAAACATGGATGAAGCTTTCAGCACAGCTGTTCACAGAGGGTGGTGGAGGATGGAGAGGATCATCCTGAACCACCTCAGACCCCTGGTGAGCACTGAACTGGACCTCCTCCAGTCTGCCTACCAGCCAGACTTCAGAGTGGAGGATGCTGTCATCTTCCTGCTGCACAGGTCACTATCACACCTGGAGAACACTGGGAGCACTGGGACAGTCATGGTCTCTGACTTCTCCAGTTTAACACCATGCAGCATCACTGCTGAGGGGGAGCTAGGAGGACTGGGAGTGGACTGTCACCTGGCTGCATGGACCATCCACTCCCTCACCAGCAGACCTCAGGCTGTGTGACTGTGTGACTGTGTGTCTGCAGCACAGCAGCTCCACAGAGGACGCTGCTCTCACCTTCCTCTTCATCCTCTACAACAGGGGTCCCCAACCTTTTTTGCACCACGGACCGGTTTAATGTAGGCGTTAATTTAACGGACCGGCCTTCAAGATGTGGCAGTTAAACACTGCAAAGAATCCGGTCGTTTTTCAATATAAAACGTCTTTCAGACTTTAATCAATATAATGGAAATTATATCAATTATTAATTATTTCTGTGCGGCCGGTAACAAATGCCTCACGGACCGGTACCGGTCCCCGGCCCGGTGGTTGGGGACCACTGCTCTACAACATCAGACTTCAGACACAACACAGACACCTGCCAGGTCCAGAAGTCCTCTGATGACACAGCATCGTTGGACGTGTGTCAGACGGGAAGGAGCTGGAGTCAGAGGAGTCATCAGTGACTCTGTGACTGGTGTGAAGTCAACCACCTTCACATCAACACCAGTAAGACCAAGGAACTGGTGATGGACGTCCTCAGGAAGGAGTCACTGATTACTCCAGTGAACATCATGGAGGTCTACAGATACCTGGGTGTCCACCTGAACAACACACTGGACTGGACTACAAACACAGAACCTGTACAGGAAGCTGTCTCCACCTGCTGAGGACACTGATGTCCTTCGGAGTGTGCAGGACACTGTTACAGACATTTTATGACTCTGTGGGTTAGGACATCTGCTCTGTCCTCTGCTGTGGTCTGCTGGAGCTGAGGCAGCTCTGAGAGGGACAGGAGGTGGTCAGGAGGACCACCTCAGTCCTGGACCGGTCTCTAGAGTCTGTGGAGCAGGTGGGTCAGAAGAGGATGTTAACCAGGCTGATCCATCATGGAGGACACCTGTCACCTCCTGCGTCAGACTGTAGGAGGACGGAGCGGGTCCTTCAGGACCAGACTGTAGGAGGACGGAGCGGGTCCTTCAGTACCAGACTGTAGGACTGAGCGGGTCCTTCAGGACCAGGCTGTAGGAGGACGGAGCGGGTCCTTCAGTACCAGACTGTAGGACTGAGCGGGTCCTTCAGTACCAGACTGTAGGAGGACTGAGCGGGTCCTTCAGTACC
>OOFC01045759.1:0-10801 GCA_900323345.1 Pseudochromis fuscus
CTCCCTGCGTCCAGTCCTCCCAGTGTTTCTAACACTGCGATTCGAACACTGCGATTCGAACACTGTGATTCGAACACTGCGATTCTAACACTGCGATTCTAACACTGCGATTCGAACACTGCGTTTCTAACACTGTGATTCTAACACTGATTCTAACACTGTGATTCTAACACTGTGATTCTAACACTGATTCTAACACTGTGATTCTAACACTGTGATTCTAACACTGTGATTCTAACACTGTGATTCTAACACTGTGATTTTAACACTGTGTTTCTAACACTGTGATTCTAACACTGTGATTCTAACACTGTGATTCTAACACTGTGATTCTAACACTGTGATTCTAACACTGTGATTCTAACACTGTGATTCTAACACTGTGATTCTAACAGTGTTTCTAACACTGTGATTCTAACACTGTGATTCTAACTCTGTGATTCTAACACTGTGATTTGAAAACTGTTTCTAACACTGCAGCCCATCAGCTGCTTGCTGCTCTTTACTGCTCTGTCATGTTTAGGTTGAACAAACTCAGAACAATTAATTCAATCTAATTAAATATGTCAAGTTTCCATGGTAACAGTGGCATAACAGCCTTTTAGACTGACCTCTAGCTGGTCAGATGGTGTTTATGGATCGTCCACCAGTCTTCTCATTAAAGCTCCATCTGGTTGATTGTGGCTTCTGAAGATTGAAACTTTATCCTGAGGATAATTGTCAGCAGAGACATAAGAAAAGTACAGGTCAGTTGAATAACATGGAGAAACTTCAGATTAGCTTCAGTCAGAGCTGCAGCAGTCAGCTGGTCAACAGGAGATGAAAGAACATCTGCAGCTGTCTCCATGATCAGCATGAAAGTAGTAAACTGCTACTGATCAAACACTGACTCACCCATTCAAGGAAACACTTATGATGGGTCAGTGTATTAAACAGTAAGAAGACCTGGTTTCTGTCCATGAGTGAGTGTCAAACATCTTTTAAATGTTGATGACACTAATGAAGAAGACAAAGTTTCATTAACAACCTTTAGTTTGGTCAGTTTGGTCACACGCATCACAGCAGCTCCATCACATCTCACAGATCCAGCACAGCTCCTCTGTCAGAGCTCAGGTGGTTCCCAGAGGTCCAGTTCTCAGGTTCCTGTCCTGGACCCAGCTCCCAGTCTGTGACAGAAAAGAGGACAACTTTCCTTATTGTTGACCTGAGAGTGAGAGTTGCTCCATCCATTAGTGATGCTGCTGCTGCTGCTGCTGCTGCGAGATCTCCCATGGTGCACTGCAGCTCTGTCTCCTCTGTTTCTGTGGTGATGGACCCACCAACCTGCTCATGGTTCTCCTCTGACTGCCACTGGTGGAGGACACTGTCCACCAGTCTGTCTCTGCTGGACGTTTTTTCCCGATAAAGGAGGGTTCTTCTTGTCCCAGCAGCTGCTCAGAGGGGACACGTTGGAGGGACGGTCCCGTCCTCACTCACTGACCTGTCCTGGTGGACAGCTCCAAAATGCTGCTCTTGTTCTTCTGGCAGTTTGTCCTTTCAGAGATGATGGTGTGTGTAACTAGTGACATCCTGTCATTTTCCATTAGACTCTTTAAAAAACTCATTTTGTCCCTGTTGTCTTTAGAGTTCTGGGTTTTGAGTCGTTCTTCTTCTCTGAGCTTCACAGAGAGTAATCAGATTACATCACCATCAGGACACTTTCTGTGTGAGAAAGGTGAGCTTCAGTGCGTTTGGTCTCACTCATAGTTCCCATTGGAGTGAGGGAAGCTTTAGAGCAGAGATTGTCCCAGAGCCTGGTACTGGTCCCAGTGTTCATCTGACTGGATCGGATCTGAAACCAGTTTGTAAAAGTGCTGTTTCCAAAGTACTGAGGGAACTACAAACTCAACTTTTCGGCCATTAAGGAATAAAAGTCATTTCCATTTTCATTACAACTGAGGACGTTTGATTTGCTGCTAGAAATGAAATGGACCTGAGGAGGTTTCATTACTGTCTGATAATTACTTCTCATCCTCACATTTGAAACCTGGGACCAGGTCTCCTCCAGTCAGTGGGCATGGTCTGATCTGATCACTGTGGCCGATTGGGGAAAGTAGGGCTGCCGCTAACTAATATTTTACTAATCGAATAATCTATTGATTACTCCATCGATTAATTGAATAATTGGATAAGAAATGCTTGTTAAGGTGCAATAATAAATAGCGCTGCTAAACCATAAAAATTTTCATGAGGGTGGTTTGTCGCAAGCTGGGCGACAGGTTAGCTTAACTGCTAGCAGAAAACCCGACTATCGTATGCTTCCCGTTGATGTGGTATTTTAAACAGGAAGTGCTTCAGTGAAACCTCCTTCCTGCAGAGTGTGTGTAATACTTTCAGGACCAACGTACTGTCTGACCTTTTCAAACAAAAAACAAACCAAAAAGCCGTGCTGTTTCGCATCTTTCCTCTTTATTGGTTGGCTCTGCTGCCCGTCACTGTCGAGCTTCTGCTTCTTCCTCTTCCTGTTTGTTTCTGTGAATACCGTAAACAGTGGGAGCGATACTGCCCCCCACCACTTCCTGTGGGGAACTACAAGTACAGATGACTTTTTCTCAGCTGGTATTTGATTTTACCAATAACAAAAATGATAATACGGCGCATCGATTCTTGAATTTCTGTGTCGATGAATTTTTATGATCGACGTAATCGATTATATGGAATAGTCGTCGCAGCCCTCGGGGAAAGTATTGGTAAAGTTGAGTGAAAGTTTTCTGGCTGAAACCTGCTCAGTATTTCAAACACTTGTCAGTATTGAACTTGTATCTAAATATATCCAGGAGCATGTCCCTGTGATCAAAGAGAGATGTGGAGCTTCTTCTAAATATAACCTGTCACAGTACAAAGCAGGCCCTCAGAGAGCTTTTAAAAGCAATCACAGCTATTTATTTCCTGCTGTATGTTCCTGTCATTCATGTCAGTAAGTGCAGCCAGCTCACAGGATGAAGAGATTTACAGTTGATATATAATGAAGTCTTTGTGGGTGGAGAAAGGTAGAGGCTCAGAGACATTAACAGATGTACCAGTGCAGCACGGCGAGCACGGCGAGATCCGTGGGGAGTGTGGTTTGATCGCAGCGGGGTCGGCTCTGCGAGCGGCGAGGAGGAGAGTGTTCGGCTGTGCTGCTCCAATAGGAGCCTCCTTTGATCAGCCTCTCTTTAGAAAACACAGACGTCTTCCACAATGAGCTGGGAGATGTCAGTCTGCTGGGGTTTAGGATATTTCAAGGAGCACAAATGGGATGTGACTTGTTTTCAAAGGAAATTTTCAGTTTGAATAGTGAGCTGCTGCTTTTTTTCTTCCTTTTTTTTCAAGCAGATTCAATAAAAACACACAGAAGACATGGAGGGTGACACAACACACACCAGCTCCCACCTCAGCTCCTCTCCTCCCTCCTCTCACATGACAACATGCAAATCACTTCCTGACAAACTTCCTAAACTCTCCATCTTGTCCTTCAACATGAGAGGGAACCAAGCAGCGAGTGCATCTCCAGATACATCCCAATACATCAGTGCAACTCATCAAACACAGTAACATGATGTATTCACCTGTCGTCAGTGAGGGAGCACACACCTGTCCCTGCTGGTCACCATCAGCAGCTCCTGCTGGTTGTCCAGAAGACACACTGATGTGTGTTTGTCTTCCTCTGGTGCTTTGTCCTCACAGGCTCCTGTAGATATTAACACAAAGACACAGGAGTCAGATCTCCGACCTGATTGGACTAAAAGGAGGACATGTATACAGTACAGGCTCCTCACTCACACACCAATGGTGACAGAGCTGTAAACTGTGGGTTCAGCTCCAGGACACTTTGACATGTGGACAGAAGGAGCTGGGGATCGAACCCATGATCTCATGATTGGTAGACAGCTCAGTGTACCAGCTGAGCACACAGCCGCCTCTGAGATAAGTTGGACTTGGCTTTGACCCGGGTCCTGGGCTTTGCTCTAAAACCTGAGCCGTGTGGTTTTCTGAGACGGACTGGGATTGTTGTGGGGACAGATCCAAAGCTTGTTGAAATCAGCTGCTGTCCTTGTATGAAAGTTTTTTCAATGTCAACCAGTAAAACTGCAAAGGTCCTGACAGGGTCCCAGCAGTGTGTTCTGATACAACAGGTGTAGTGCTGGATGCTGGTCTGGGCCTCTATCTGAAGCAGGCTTGTGTCAGACGAAACCTTTTAAAATGAAAAGCCACTGGAGTGTTTCAGTGGGTCGAGACCCTCCATTTATCAACCAGGATTTTACTGTGAAGTGTTTGCAGGGACGCTGTTTTTCTTATTCTCCCAGTCTGCATATGTCAACCACACACTGTAAAAAATGGACGGAGCCATTGTGTCCCCACAATTAGCCCAGTTGCCAAAAAGTGCAATACCACTGATGTCCACTAGAGCTTGGAGCTGGTCCAACAGACTCTGACTCCAACTGACTTCAATCCAAACATCCTCATCTTCATCCTGAAATATTCATCAATACATTTCCCCACATGTCATCAGATAAAGTCAACTCTTCTTCTCAGAGATCTGGGGGGAGGAGTTAGGGGCGGGGCTAGTCTGATTGACAGCTCTGGTCTCCAATGACTTACAGGTGGTTTGGAGACTCATTCACCGGTTTCCTCAGGTTCAAGGGTCAGACCCACCTCCTCACTCCTCCCTTCATATCCAAATATGGTCACTTCCTGCTCCAAATCTCCAACATGACCACGTTCAGATACCAACTTCCTGGATCAGACCAACAGGTGACGTCTTGTGTCTCTGTGTCTATGGGTCAAACGTTTATTTTTTCATATCAACCAGAATTTTTTCATTATTACAGATCTAACTTTTTATGACTATGACAATCCAGTGTATTATACGGTGCAAGAAAAAAAGGAGGAGCCTCCATGTAACCCGGCAGGAGCTCACTGCTCCATCAGCTGATGTATGGCAGTCATCAGAGACATGTGTTGGAGGACTGACAGGCTTCAGTGATTGGTCCTCAGAGGCTGACACATGCAGACAGGTTGGGTGTAGACCAGCTGGTCTCAGTGACTGGACTGAAACTGGAGCAGGTGTATCTGCTGTGTTTCAGCACTCTGCAGCTTGTAGAGGACAGCGTTGGACTGGTGATGAAACAGGACGCAGGTGGATGTCCAGGGAGACTGACTGACTGTGGACTGTGACAGGACAGGACAGGACAGGACACCTGTCCCAGAGAGCCGGCTCTGTCAGACCAGGGTTCTTCTTGCTCCGACCACTGAGGAACACGTGGAGAGCACATGGAGGCGGCAGAAACTGGCTCCGGTCTGATAATCCTGTCATGCTGCTTTGGATTCAGTCACATGGACCGGGCCCTCAGCAAGAACCGGACGCAGCGATCAGAGCACTCCACAGATGTAGGAAGGACTGTGACTGTGGTGGACTGCAGTGTGCAGAGTGCAGCTGACGGAGCAGAGCTGCATCTTCATTCAAGGCGTATTGTTGGACTGCACTGTTTGAAAATGAAGTGGACCCCCAGAGGTCTTTGTATGATAGGAAATTGATTGCCATTGGTATTGTGTGGCTGGTATTCATCTTGACAAAGCAGAATGAGCAGAAAGAAAGAAGAAGGTGAGGAGGAGTGATGTGGATGCCGGGTCTCGTTAGAGCAAACTGAGCTGGAGGTAATTACAACGAGCCTCTTTCCACAAAACAGATTAGATAAAGATTGATACCATAATAACACTTTCATTTCAATTCCACTTTAACAGCCTCTGCATATATGAGCCGTGCTGCTCTGCTGCTGTTGCTGTGAAACTGATTATGTGTATGAATGGTCCGATGTGAATGAATGTGTGTGTGTGTGTGTGTGTGTGTGGATCAGGTGATGGTTGGACAGTGAGGTGTGTGAAGAGGAGGCGTCACTAAATCCACCGCTGTGAAGAAATGATGTGAGAGATGGAAACAAAGAGCAGAGTATTTAATCTGGAGACAGTCACAGCCTGAGACACTGACAGGAAGTTGGACAGGGGTCTCCTCTTGGGGGGGCGGGGCATACACAGGCCCATTACTGTGGAGCTGCAGGGACACAGGACAGTGTCTTCATGTACATCCTGGGACAGTGTCTTCATGTACATCCTGACACAGTGTCTTCATGTACACCCTGGGACAGTGTCTTCATGTACATCCTGACACAGTGTCTTCATGTACATCCTAGGACAGTGTCTTCATGTACATGTTGGGACAGTGTCTTCATGTACATCCTGGGACAGTGTCTTCATGTACATCCTGGGACAGTGTCTTCATGTACATCCTGAATGGAAACAAAGAGCAGAGTATTTAATCTGGAGACAGTCACAGCCTGAGACACTGACAGGAAGTTGGACAGGGGTCTCCTCTTGGGGGGGCGGGGCATACACAGGCCCATTACTGTGGAGCTGCAGGGACACAGGACAGTGTCTTCATGTACATCCTGACACAATGTCTTCATGTACATCCTGGGACAGTGTCTTCATGTACATGTTGGGACAGTGTCTTCATGTACATCCTGACACAGTGTCTTCATGTACACCCTGGGACAGTGTCTTCATGTACATGTTGGGACAGTGTCTTCATGTACATCCTGGGACAGTGTCTTCATGTACATCCTGGGACAGTGTCTTCATGTACACCCTGGGACATGCAGAGGAGGCTCAGCAGGACAGAAACGTCCTGATGTGTGTCCATGTGAAGACAGAGACATGAATAGACACTAACTGTGAGCCGTGCAGGACAAACAGCTTCAATGTGAAAACCAGTCAGTGCTGGGATTCCCTGATGTCACTGAACACATGGAGGAGGAGCTTATCGTCGCCGTCTGTGTCCGCCCAGACCTTCATGACACGGCTGTGACTCTGTACCAGGATGAAACCAGGAAGCAGAGGAGCTGTCCTCTGTTCCTATTGGCTGTCACTCCTTGAAATTCCCAGTACACATCTCAAGTACACGTGAGGAAAAAGGTTTTGCCTGAACTGTAAAAGGTCTCAGGTTCAAAGGTCAGACCCGCCTCCTCCCTCCTCCCTTCATATCCAAATATGGTCACTTCCTGTTCCAAACCACCACCATGGCCCCACTCAGATACCAGACTCCTGGATCAGGATGTCCTCAGACCAGCAGGTGAGGTCAGGTTATCTTGTTTGTTGGAGACAGACTTGGTGACAGATGTACAACAAGCTGGTTCAACACAAAGCAGCTGTGACATGAAAGCTCTGCCTGTGTGTGGATGCAGTCCTGGCAGCTTGTATGATGTGTAACTTTCAGAAATGGTGACAATAAAGCAGACTGTCTGGACAAAGTATTTGTTGAAACCACATCCTTCCACCCTGAAGTGACCCTGGTCCAGTGGACGGTCTGAGGAACATCTCCTGGCTGCACTGACAGTGTCTACAGTGTAAAATGTCAGGATGCAAATGCAGCACAAGGGCTTCATTTACTTTTATTTTCAATTACCTGCAGTACTTAATTGCTGATATATTTCCTGCTGCCTATACGTGCACCTGCAGACCCACCCCACAGCCCCTCACACTGTGTGCTTTGCCAAGTAGACCAGTAAAACCTGAACCCTCCCAGTCCCTCTGCAGCAGCCTGGAGGACTTTGAGATGCTAAGCCAGGGGTCTGCAACCCTGGTCCTAGAGAGCCATAATCCTGATTGAAATGACCGGGATCATTGTCAGGCTTCTGCAGAGCTGGATGATGAGCTGGTCATGTGAATCAGGTGTTGGAAGAGGGAAACATCTGAAACATGCAGGATTGTGGCTCTCTAGGACCAGGGTTGCAGACCCCTGTGCTAAGCTAACAAACCACAGCAGTATCACTAATGAGAAGCAGTTATTAATGATATCTTCCAGAGACCCCCTCAGTGTCGCCAGATGTTCCCTTAAAGTGATGAAAAGTGCTCACAGAGCCACTTCCTGTCACTTTCAGTCTTCACAGTCCAAAGTGAGGAGGAGCTGCTGCCTCACAGCACCGTCACAGCGGCTGCTGCAGTCAGGAAGCTGAAGCTGAAGCTGAAGCTGAAGCTGCAGCTGAAGCTGCTTCATAAAGGCTCTGTGGGATGATTGGTGTGTTTGTGCACTAATCACCACTGCCTAGCTGTGCTATTGTCAGCCATGTCCCAGCTGAAGGTTAATGAGGTGTTACATATTTAACAACAACCATGATTAGCCACGTGTGGAAACACAGTGGATCAGTGAGTCCCCAGGGAGTCGGGAGGTGGTTTTCAAAACAACAAATGAACAATCCACAGTTTAGTCTTTAATGTCTGCTTCCTTTTATTTATCCTCCCACACTTTCAAGAACAACAGGTTTCAGGAAAGCTGTTCCTCCAACACTTGTTTTAATGATTCATTCACATTTTGAAAAATACCAAAGCAGATCTGTATTTGAATCCTGAGCTTTGTGATGTATCTGCAGCAGCTGGGTTGTTGCTAATGATCAGAAGGAGCCGATCGTTAGCATAATATGACTGAGGTGTACTATGAAAGTCAGTATGAACCATGTTGACATGGGTGGAGACGGGCTGTTTATCAGTGAGAGACACAGGAAATTAGTTTCATCAGAGAAGTGAATCAGAAAGTCTTCTTGGGGGAATTTCCTCCAGGATCCTTTTGTTCATCTGCGAGTGACTGAAAGCAGCCATCTCTTTACCATCTGTCAGGTCCAACCAGGGGACCATTCTCCTCATGCCTGTGTCCAGTAAAGCTCGGCTCAGTCCAGCTGCTGCTGTCGTATGGAGACACCTGGGACACACTTCTCCTCCTGCATGTTCAGTATCCACAGAGCCTCAGTGATCACCCCCTGCTGCCACTCACATAGTGACTCCTGGATTTTGGGATTATGGCCATCCCCATTTTCTTCTGGCAGGAATTGCCATATTTGGACAAAAAGGGGAGGAGCTGGGGAGGAGTGAGGGGGAGGGTCTGACCACAGCTAATGTCCACACCCTTCATCACATGAACCTTTAACATTTAGCATCATTTAATTCACCACACACTCTTTATAGGAGTGGATGAAGCCACCAGGGCTCAAACATGAGGTCAGTGCAGAAGTTCAAACAGTGTAATACCACCAGCAGCCACCAGGTGCTGCCTTCAACTGACTTCAATCCAAACATCCTCATCTTCAATCCTGAAATATTCATCAATACATTTCTCCACAAGTCATTCTGATGTCATCAGATAAAGTCAACTCTTCTTCTCAGAGATCTGGGGGGAGGAGTTAGGGGCGGGGTCAACTCACATCTTTTCATTGACTCATTATGTGAGGACGTGGTGAGAGGAGCTGGACGGTCAGCTGAGGACTTCAGAGGTTTTACAACGTGGACCAGAATCTAAAATCCCAGCGTCTCAGAGTCCAGTCCTCTGCTGACACCAACACCTCTTCATCATCACAGCTCTGATGTCAGGACTTTGTGTGTTGGTGAGAGGCTGTAGTTTTATAGTAGTAATGTAAACACTTGTTTTTTTGTTTTCTGACCTTTTCACCTGCTCTGAGTGAGGGAGCATTTCCAGCTGTACCACTGTACACTGCTTATTACACTATCCACAGCTATCAGCGCCCTCCTCCTCCTCCTCTTCCTCCGCTTCCTCCTCTTCCTCCACATCACACTTCTCTCCAAACTCTGGAGTTGTGTTTCAGGGGATTAGTTCCTCTTTGGGAGCTGAGCAGCGAGGTAACAGATCACCGTGCGAGGTGCAGGGAAACACTCAGAGGACATGTTTTCATTTGTCACCTCAGCAGCTGTCAGAGCAGAGCCACTTCCACCAGACTGCTTCACTCTGTTCATCTCACAGGCTTCATCTTCTAATCCACTGTCAGCCCCACTCACACATCTGATCTGTGTGTCTGTGTGTGTGTGTGTGTGTGTGTGTGTGTGTGTGTGTGCGTCCTCGCTGCTTCCTCTTGAGGAGTTTAGGATTAGGACGAGGTCTCAGATGAACATGAGGACCATGATTAGCTGGAGGATGGTGTCAGTGTTCACCCTCATCCTGCAGTGAGGTCAGAGGTCAGAGGTCAGAGGTCACACCACACAGGACTGTAGACCATGGTGACACTGTGGGCCTGTCCCTCACTGCTCCTCTGACAGAGGAGGCTGAAGGCTACAACATCACCTGCTGTGGACCACACTGAGCCTCACAGACACACAGCTCCCAGTACTTCCTACTGGTTCTGGAATGAACCAGTGTTTCCAACATGTTCTCTTTCTGTGGTCTCTGTGGTTTGAAACACTCGGTCAACAGTTCACTACTCTTTCATGTTCTGTTACAAATGGTTTAACAAAGTAGGAAATGATTTCATATGAATCATCACTTCAGTAATCTAAAGAGTAATCAGTACTTCAGACCATGACCTGAAGAGCAGAGGAGAACATGATGAAACCAACAACAGCACAAAGTCAGTCCAATTATCCCCCCCCCCCACAAACAGGATGTGAGGTCAACACAGTGGATGATCAGAGATTTTAAACAATATAACAATTATTGTGATCACCTGATTCATACTTCATCCTGTGATGAACCATGACCTGTGTTCAGGAGGACTGCTCATCATCCTCCAGACTGCATCATTAACACACACACACACACTCACACACACACACACCCCCCCACACACACACACACACACACACACACACACACACACACACACACACACACACACACAGAGACACAGACACAGACACACACTCACACACACACACACACACTCACACACACACACACACACACACACACACACACACACACACACACACACAGAGACACAGACAC
>OOFC01045777.1:0-11554 GCA_900323345.1 Pseudochromis fuscus
AGTGTAATGGTAAATGGAGTGCATTTATATAGCACTTCCATGACCTTAGCTAGGTCCCAAAGTGCTTTACAAGGCAACTCATTCACCCATTCACACACACACCAATGGCTACCGAACTGCCCTGCAAGGCGCTAACACCATTGGGAGTTAGGGTTCAGTGTCTTCCCCAAGCACACTTCGACATGTGGACAGGAGGAGCCGAGGATCGAACCCACAACCTCACGATTCACAGGCGACCCACTCTACCACCTGAGCCACAGCCTCCCTAACATGGTATGAACTGTACAAAAAGAAACAGAAAGTGTGTCCGTTACTACACTTACTCAATACACACCAGGACGTTAAAACCACTGACTGAAGAAGAAGAACAATAAGATTGTTTGGACCTGTTTAGTGCTGTTAACAAGGCATGTTTCATCATCAAGTAAAAAACACTAGTCTTACTAAAATATAGCGTATAACACTACATCTACTGTGTATTACTGTAAACTGTTTAAACACAAACACCACAGCTGATCATTAACAGCCACACAGCAAACATCACAGCCTTCTATAAACCTTTCAATTGTTGTTAAGTGAGCAAACGTTTCCAAAATGATGAAGAAAACCTTTATATGATGTCCCGAGTGACAGTTTGTTGAATAAGGTTTGTGACTCAGAGAAGATGATTTTTTTGGTTCTTTAGCTAAAGTCCAGGACCAGTCCTCCATCCCTCCCCTCCTGGTCATGTGGCTATATGAGCATCACAGTCCTCTGTACCCATTCACTCTTGTACCTCTTTTCCAACAACAACAATCAGGTGCTAGTTTGGTGCTGGTGCTTAGTTGGTTCAGATACCTCAGTAAGGAGTCAAGTTGGAGCCACGTCATCACGTCACAGTAAAATGTCAGCACGTTGCTGCATATGTTGCCACATTTTCATTTAGTATTTTTCAGACGACCACTGTGGCTGCGTCCCAGTTCCTTCTTATGGTCCCTGTAGTCTTTATTGAGTTTTTACAGTTTATTAAGGAGCTGGTGGAGGCTCTGCTCATATCCAGCTGCAGCCTCCTCCTGCTGAATCCTCTGAGGACCAGCTTGGTCCGAACGGCTCCCTCTGGACTTCAGTAGACGACCACAGTACCAGGAAGCTCTGGGTCTCCTCCTCAGACCATTGCTACTTTAATTTAGGGTCCATATTTAGTTGATTTCACTGCTCGACTACACTACTACTAGATGTTGTTTGCTCGTTGGTCACGATTCCCCTGCCCCCAGCCCCTGGCATTGTCGAGGCCCATTGTCAGCTCTGGACCAACAAAGAGTTGGTGCTCGCTCAGCACCAGTTTTTAGCAGTTTTTAGTGGAAACACAAAGAACTGGTGCTAAATCAGACACTGGGTCCAAACTAACACTGGGATCAGCTCAGTGGAAAAGGGGTGTTTGTTTTTCAAGCTCTGTCCTGCCTCAGCTTCTCATTTCCTTTCTCTATAGATGGGGGTCCATCAGTGTGGGAGCTGCCATAAATCCTTAGCGAAGCCTTCATCATACCTCAGCCAATATCCTCCATCCTGGAGTTTTTTTTTGTGGTGGAGCTGATTAAAAAAAAAACAAATGAGAGGAAAAGATGACGCTTCATATTTATCCTTTGGCCCACTGGTGCTGCTGGTGCGACCTGGCACAGGTACACAGCTCAGGTGAGATCAATGCATTCAGAAAGTGTGATGCTCCTCTGTCAATATTTAATCAGGAACAGCAGCACTGGCAGCGAGCGAACATTTCATAGAGCACATTAACATCGATTCGGCAGGCCCGGCACATTAAAGTGGATAAACAGGGGGACGGAGGGAGTCGATTATTTGGCACTGCTGGAGCAGGTAATGGGACAAAGACTTCACAGCAAGACGGGGGAGAAAAGGCTGAATAAAGAAGATATGGCAGTTTTTATCTGGTGTATTTAAAAGGAAAAAGCGCAGTGAATGTTTCTGATCTGTTTCTTCAGTGGGAAAGGAAACGGAGCCGTCATTAATGTTATTAGTGGCACCTGCTCTTTTCTCATATCGGATATTTTCGACTCGTCAAACCAGGAAGTGGTATTCACGCAGACGCTCCCCTCCACATACAGCTGGGGCTGACACAAGAGCCGCAGGTGGGAAATAATTACAGAAATTAGAAAAACATTTTAAAAGGAGTTCTAATTAATGGCTGTAGGTATAAGTCCAATAATAATTTCAGATGAGAGTCGATGCCTCAGCGTGATAAAACTCCTCTCAGGCTCGTACAGCACGCAGCAAGAGAAGAAGAAGAAGGAGAAGAAGAAGAATTAACTGCTAATTAGTAAACACTGCAGGAGGAAATATGTAGAACATTATTTAAATGAGGTGACCTTTGACCCCGCGTGGAGGAGCTGCGAATGCTCTTGTAGTTGTCATTAGTTACGGTGGAAAAAACAACACCAGAGCAGGACCTGCCACCGCCGCCGCCGCCGCCGCCATTCCTCATACATGACGAGCCGCAGCGCGTCAGATGTCGGCAGATGGTCATGAAAACACACAGATCAAATCCTGCAGAGCTATGTTTTAAACACACAGATGGAATAAAGAGAAGCTTATTAAAACTAATTCAATCCCACAGTAAATCATGAATAACTAATCGCTAACCTCTCCCGAGCTGAAATGAGAATAAAAGTGGTTTTTCAGGATGTTTTTCACATTCGCACATCGACCTGGAATCAGCGAACCATCACGTTGTGCTGCTCTTCATAATGCATTAATGCATTAAACCCTTTGGTGAGGCAGCTTCAGCTTTGATGCTCTGAGGACCTGAGAGCAGCTGCCAGCGTTGAACTCCTTGAGTGTAAACTTTAAATCCACCTCTTCAGCCTGCAGACATGATATAGCTGCTTTACTATATTTGTTGTGTTTGTGTTTGTGTTTACTTGGAGGTCAGCCTGCTTGGCTGAACCGCACCAGACTCCTGTTGGAAGTCAGGTCAATTTAAAGAAACAGTTTGGTTGTTTGCAAAATGCTTTTTTGAGCACTCAAGTATCCACAAAATACTCAAGACAAATGTGCATCAGTAAATATTTACATTTTGCAGAGCCCAAAATATACAAATTAAGAGTCCAGGCTTGTACAGTCAAGACCTCAATGGCAGAGACTCGGTGGTTCCAGAGTTAAATGTAGGATCATGGAGTCAGGCAGAAATAGATACAAACTCAAATGAAACTCTTCCTTCAATGAAGTCGTACCTGCTACAAGCTCCCTGCTATTACTGGATTAGTGTCGGAGTTGGCGTTCAGGTGTAAAAGTTGAAAGGTGTGATGCAGCGACAGTAATGAGATCTTGTGAGTGAGGTGGTGTGGATGTGCAGGTCACGTGGGCCTGAATCGTGCGGAGGTGGCGATTGAAGCAAGATGGCGAATCAGCTGCTTGGCTGGAGCCTCTGTCAGCGAGGAAGAGGAATCGTGGCTCCGAAGTTCGAAGGAGGGGCGGGGACGGGCAGACGCCGAGAGAGGGGACGCAGCCTCCCTCTGATTCAATTAGGGCCAAACTAGTTAGCATCATTTTATCACATTGTCAATGACAGTTTTTTCTATTGTCTCTTTTTGGTCTAATTCGATTGTTAATGTTGACGAGTTGAAATCGTTGATACAGAATTTTATAGTTATGGCAAAAAAATGTAAAAAGTGTTCGATTGTGACTGGTTGTAGACACCAAAGTGGAGCATTGGGCTGGAACATAAAAAACTAAACAAACAAACAAAAACTAAAATAAATAAATTGAAATAAAAAACGTACTTTTCTCCAGATAAACAAGATGGATTGAACGTAGAGCGAGTAATAACAGTCTTTTGATGAACTATTTGAATAATTATTTGATATTCTAGTGCTCTATAACAAATAAAGTTGTTCTATAAATAAATAAGTGATTATTATTATTATTACTATAAAATTTAACAGTATAGGACAAAATTAAGAAGAAAGTTGATTTGTAGATGTATATGTTTACAGTATTTTTTCTCCCTTTTCTCTGATGTTATTCCTCTTTCCTACAGCGTCCTTTACAATTACATGCAAACAATTATGTAAATTAGGCAATGACATCATTCAGTGACTTCTAGTGATTTTTCAGCCAATAGCCACTTTTCTTACTGAGTTGTTGGCACCGCTGCAGCTTTCCCACAGCAACAGGCAAAAACTACAACAAAACAAACCAACCAACCAACAGACAGCGACAACCATGACATTTGAATCATTACAAATATATCTGTTATACTGCTGTTAAAGTCTGTTTTATTTTACGTTTAGTCTTTCATCTGGACTGATTAGGATTAGAGTTGAACCACCTCAGGGTTTCATCTGTGAAAAGCTTTGGACTGTACTCCCCTGTATGAAAGGCTGCATGAGGATAATATATAATTGACTTATTGCTAGACGGGTCACAGTCTAAACACATAACATTACACTAGTATTTCATACCTTCAACATCACCCTGCGGTTACATTATTGCAGAATTCCTTCATTGTTCATTTTTATGTACATCAATTAATATTATGAATTGATCTGTAATTATGAAAATGAGGTTCCTTCATTTTAAAGCTAATGAAGACATTTTGCTGCTTTTTGATGAAATAGTATTTTTACATAAAAACTGTGGGAAATGTAAGCTGTAGATAAATAAATTAAATCATTGATTTGTACACATTCAGTGAAACAAGCTTCTGCTTTAGGTCCACAACATTAATCAGGTCTCTGTGATGGTTACATGAGACGTTAAGAATTAGATATAAGATCATAAAACCAGGCAGATATATACACAAACTCAAATTAAGTTCTGCTATGATGATATACCTGATGCAGCCTGACTCCTGCAGTTACATGATTAGTGTCAGAGTAAAATTAAAAAAAAACTAGAATGCTGCACATTGCTGGCGTTCAGGTGTAAAAGCTAAAAGGTGTGAAGCAGCGAAGGTAGCGAGATGTTTCCCGCTGTCAAACTGAAGCTACAGCTGTTGACATGAGCCCTCCCCCTTCACCTCCTCCTCCTCCTCCTCCTCCTCTTCCGACGAGGAAAAGTGTGGATAATTTTTCCTCATGAAAAATAAAAGTTGTTGCCGGTGAACCTCACACGTTAGCCCGAGCCTCGTCGGGGTCTAAGCGTGTGACGCCTCGTGTTAATTGGCGGCAGAATGATCATGAAGAATTCATGCTGGAATAACAGCAGATTACTCTCGTTTAATTAAAGATGCTGCGTCGCTGCTGCTGCTGCTGCTGCATATTTAACCAGCAACATCGCTAACAGAAACTGATTACTGAGCCTCCCAACATGTGATGATGTGCAAGCTAACAGCTGCCTTTAACACACACACACACACACACACACACACACACACGCTCTCTGTCCACTGGACCGGTTTGTCTTTCTTGCAGCCGTTCGTCTGTTTTCATGTCGACCGCTTGATGTATTACAGCTGATATCAGCCTGCAAATATTAACACTCACAGACGCCGTGCTCGCAGGAATGATTATCAAAGTCAGAATAAAACTGTAAACATCTCCATCATAATAACACGACTCGTTCTGGGAGACATTTAATTACGAAAAAAAGCACACTGAACCTTTTTAGAAACCCAGTCAAACAATGTGTTACACACTGCATGAAAACACAAACACGCAGTTTTTTATTTTTTGTGCTCTGACTAAACGTGCGCAAACACAAGCAGCCAGGCAACAAAACAGTAATTACTGAGTAAAGAGTAACACAACGTCACGTACAAGGTTTTTTCTTCAGACTGAAATGTTAGTGTTCAGGTTGCAGCTACATCGTGGAGGGATTGTGAAACAACTGGCTGCTGTCAGCTGATTTTAAAAAGGCCCCATGTTCTTCTAGACTGAAGCAAAACCCTCAAAGTTACACAAAACAACTACAAACATTCACATTTGTGGACAGAGTTGTGTTCTGGCAGTTTCTGTCTCTTCACAGTCAATATTTCCCCTTTTATTTTACCTTCCCGTGACATCACACGCTGGTTTGTGGACTCAAATTTTAAAAGCCGGGAGTTTTTGTACATCACCATGTTGTTTCTTTGGAGCAGGAAGTGACCATATATGGACATGAAGGGAGGAGTGAGGAGGCGGGTCTGACCCTTGAACCCAAGGACACTGTCCAATGCATATGAGTCTGGAGTTCACCTCTGTTTGAGCCTCCAAACTACTTGTAACTCATTGGAGATCAGACCTGTCAATCAAACTGGCCACGCCCCTAAACTTTCCTCTTCTTGAAGCCTCATATCTCCTTGAAGATAAAAGATTTCCAGAAAGACCACCACATCACTGAAAAGGATCATTAGCTAATGACATCACAATGACTTGTGGAAAAATGTATTGAACTGAATGGGAGTTTTTTGGAGTCAGCCTCTAGTGGCCATTGGTGGTATTACACTTTTTTTGCTCTTCCACATTGACTTCACTTTTGAGATGCAGTTTCTATTCTCTCCATATGCCTGGATGAGTTCTGTACTCTTTATTGATGAAGCATTGATACATAGGAAAGGTATCCCAGAAGGCATTTAGCAACATGCAAGTGGAAGAGTGGAGGAGAAAGATCAGCTGTTGTTGAGTGTCAGGAAGCAGTTTGATATTTTTAGGTGATGGATCAGTTGTTATAACTTCAGATATGTTGTTGATTTATCAAGTTTGAGGATTTTTGGAGATTTAGACATTTTCGAGATCCCTTGGAGGTCATGTGATTATGCAGTGTCTCTATTTACGAATGTCTATTTATGTACGCTGCATCATCCCTGCACCAGACCAAGTCGTCACGCTTTTTGAAACTGTTTGCCTTGTTTTTTTACCCCGTGCTCCAGGAAACATTCTGAATCTTCATCATTCATTCAATCATCATTGTTGACGAGAACACGTAAAGTTTTCTTTACGCAATGTGATTACTTAACTGAATTGTGAGACGAGTAGATGCATCTATTCATCTTGTGAGTTGAAAACATGGTATTGTGCAAACCAATCCCTGATGTCACTGAACAGAAGTGGAAGACGAGGTCATCGTCTTTATGACACGACTTTGACTCCGCACTGGGTCTCATATTGACACCTGTCTGTTGCCTCTCTCTCCTTTCTAATGAAATCCAGTTTTCAAAACAGGAAGGAGTTCCTGTTTTGAAAACTGGATTTTATTTTAGTACTATAGACAGCACTGTAGCACTCTGGTGCAACTACTCACTGCTGCTAAGCACTGTCACGTGAGTGCGCTAAGGCAGGACCAAACCATTTCATGCAGATACCGGTGGTCAGTCAATAGGGATTTACTTTTTGGTCAATGTGGATATTTAACTTTTACTTCAAAAAACAAAGAGATTGTTTTTGATCGTTTTCTAACTATAAAAAAAAAATCACAACCCAGACAGTAAAAACATATTTAAATTCTTACCTATTTTTTGGGGGTCCCGTGCAGCCAGGAGCCCCTGGAATTGTTCTAACTTTCCCCCCTATACGATGCCCCTGGGTGGGCAGTGGGAGCATCTCCGAGAAGTTGATCCTGGTGATGTAGATCTCCACTTAAGGGAAGGTATCACCTCAATTAGGCCATTTAGGTTCTTCTTCAGCACAGCTGGGTCTCCTTGACTCCTGTTTAGGCCGAAGGAGAGGAGAACATTCAACACTCCATCTGAGGTTGGAGTTTTTATGTTTTAAGAGAAAAATGGCATGGCCCGGGTTGGCCCCGGGGAAGCTGTCCACTTGTACTTGATCATCTGGGATGGGTAGGAATCCCCGATGATCAGGATCCAGCGTTTTGGCTCCACTGGGATAAAACCAAGAAGCAAAGGGATTTTTGCAATTTCTTTCTCACACAACAGGTAAAAGGAGCAGTATTTACAATCTCCTTCATTGCTGACAGAAGAAGTGGCGGTTGCTGTGGTTTGAGGAGTACTCCTGCATGTGGTGACATCACCTGTACACATCAGCGTTGCTTCCTGTGTCAACACGACTTAAGGATTATCTCCCATTTATCAATTTTTTTTCTTCTGTTTTTCCTGCATTGTGGCAATTAACCAACGGTGGTGTTGCTAAGGTAAAGAAAACACAACCATGCTGTTTTTCAGGTTATTGTGCAGTCATGACAACACTCTCCTAAATATTACAAACTGTCCCTTTAAGGAAGATCTGTCATTGTTTAAAAACAGAAGTCAGCTCTATGAAGTGTATTATAAATGTATTGTATTAATGAACCCTGCTTCTAAATATTACGGTAAAAGTTGAGTGCACTGAGGAAAAAGCTCAGCTCCAAAATATTACACACATAAAAAAATAAATTATAACATCACACAAAAATTTAAAGCAATTAAGTGAAGTCAAACTCCGTAAAACAACAATTATATTAAACCAGTGAGCGCAGTTATTTCTTCATTATCACACACGCACACACACAAACACACACACACACACACAGAGGCACAACGCTGCAAAATCTACATCATTACAACACAGCTCATACACTCACTGATGAACAATCAATACAGATGATTGATGGAGAGCGACTGACAGGTTCTTCACACTGGGGTCAGGCACGGTTATATCAAAGGATGCTGAGGAGGAGGAGAACTGTTTTCAGCACAAACAATAATCTAACAATTGATTGAAAGGTTTATTGACTTTCTGTCCATCAGCACAGAGTTTAATTTAACACAACATCAACTTGAAAGTATGATTGGAAATATTTTTACCAATAGATCTTCTTTCTAAGTTAAACCCAAGATCGTACAGCCTGTAGGAATCAAATAAATCATATTTATTTCTTATTATATCACAAGTAAATGATCAGTTATGAACAATGCTCTTTTTCAGTTTGAGCCATGGTGTTTGTGTAGTTTTAAGAGGCTGTAACAGTGTTGAACTGTAAATGTCTTTTTGAACAGTTTCTAGTGTTTTAAGTATCAAACAGTGTATAGGCTCTTCTAGTATTCGGCATGTGGTAAACATCCAGTTTTCAGCATTGTAATGTTTTCTTTGTGTGGTGTTGTAATTTGGGAAGACCGGCAAGAATGAGGTGGTTAAGGTGATCCTCAGTTGTTGTAGTCGCCAGGGTGTTGGAGTGGTTGTTGATGTGGTCAAGATAGTGGTAGGCCAAAACAGTTGCCAACCCAGGGCTTGAACCCACAATCTCCCAGATGGAGGAACATGTCATATCCTCTGAACCATCTTTCCCGAAGCACAAAGGTTGTTTACCCAGTCGAAATAAGGATATCCTGAAAAGGGTGGGGGAAACTTTTATTTTGAATACTATCCAGTATTAATAGTCCATTGGACTTGAAGTGTGGGTCAGTGGCAGGGTAGAGGGTTGCTCCTATATGGGCAGGATAACGTTATTAAATGATCGATCTGAGTTTGAAACCACAATCTCCCGCATGGGAGGAAAGTGTCTTTCCCAGTGACTTTGGGTCATCAAAGCTGGTCAATGTGTCAGGTTAAAAAGCAGCTCAGAATATTAAGGTAGGGTTGTACTGCTAACCCCCTGTCACTCCCCAACCCAACAAAAAAATAAATACTCAGATAAGTAAATAAATAAATAAATCAATAACAAACCATCCCACGAGAATAATAATAAGTGCTGCAAAAATAAGTGCTGGAATACAAAGTAAAGTCCGTTAAACCACACAAACAATTCACCCAAAAGTATAAAAACATAACATAAAACAACATAAAAACAACAGCTAAGGGGCTGGAGACTGGGGCGAGATTGACCATTGGGGGATGGGATATTCCTGCTAAAGGTTGCATGTTGCATTGGCTGAGTCCCCGGGTGTAACTGTAATACAACAAATACAAAGTTAAAAGGATGTATTGTTCTTAAAAAGAAGTATGACAGGAGTGACCAGGGGAGCTGTGACAGTGGAAGGAGATCATATGTTTCGTTGAGGCCTGAAGGTTCCACTGTTTGTAGCTTCACCATCCACCTTCCTCCTGCCGCTCTCTGCTGGGCCGTGGTCCATTTGCCGTCACTCTCCAGGCCTCTAGTTTGAGGGTTGTGTTGGCCATGTAGTTTAAAATACGTCATCCGTTGAAGTCATCCGTTGATCTGTGGACTCACATTTTGAAGCCAGGAGTTTGGTATACGAATGTCGCCATGTTGGGGTTTTGGAGCCAGAAATGACCATATTTGGATATGAAGGGAGGAGTGAGGTAGTGAGTCTGACCTTTGAAAGCAAGGACTTTGTCCAATGTGTATGAGACACAAGTTCAGGTCTGATCTCATTGGAGGCCCTAACTCCTCCCCTCCTCTCAGCCTAATATCTCCTTGATGATAAATGATTTTCAGATGGACCAGATCACTGAGAAAAGCTGATTTTAACCAATGACATCAGAATGACTTGTGGAAAAAATGTATTGACTGAGTGATTAAAAATGACTTTTCTGAAAAAAAAAATTATGTCAACTGGATTGAGAGTTTTTTGGAGCCAGCATCTAGTGGCCATCAGGAGTATTGCACTTTCTTGCTCCTCCACTTTGGCTTTTCCTTTGAGTCCCAGTGGCTATGTCTATCTTGTATATACAGGCTATGGTTGGTTTTTTTTGCACTTCCACATTGGCCACATTGCTGAGACCTGGTTGCTTTGTTCACTTCTGTATGTAGTCTATGGTTCTGAGTCACTTTCTGCCATCTTGCTGCTTTGTTCCTTCTGGACTGAAGAGCAACACCAGTGGAGATTCAGTAGCTTTAAGTTCTTTGTTCAGACATGAATAAAACTAAAGATGATTACCCTGACAGTTTCAGACCCGACCGCCCTGCCAGGTGCACCATGACCCATGTCCTCTTGAGTAGAGTGTCCCAGGCATGGGAGAGCATAAAGCCCTCTCCTCCCTGTTCATGGCTTTCTCTGCACATCTCCTGATCTCCATGACCTCCGTAATCCGGCGTTTATGTCTGATTACTCTTGCCCTGTCCCATGTCAGTCAGCCATATTTACCTCCACCTATGTCTGAACAGAGAACTTAAAACTCCTGCATTATTAAGAAGACATGACTGACATTTTTGAGCTAGTGGATTCAGTGTTGAGCCCATGTGATGTCATCATCATAGCAGCATAAATGGACAGGCATAGCTGAAACTCTTTGCACAGGCTCTCAGTATTACAGTATTTCAACCTATGCATGGATCTGAATTCACTTTTGTCTTCCTGTAACTACATCGATCCAACTATAGCAGTAGAAAACAGTTGGTTAATCCATCCTCCATCAAAAAAAAAAAAAAAATCACCAATGGTCATTCCTAAGGAAATACGACACAATCTTTACTTTACATTTACACCAATATATTTGTCTTAAGTGCTATTTATTTATTCTACATCACTGTCCTCCGTGATGCACAGTGGGGTTATGCTCTGCTGTATAAATGGATGATGATGAGAGGAGAAGCAGCAGCAGCAGTCGCGGAGGGACTGAGGGAATATTATTGTGCTCCTCACATCACTGTTAGTAATTAAAGTCAATCACCACTTGAACAGGTTTGAACACAGCGAGCGCATACACAGAGCTGCTGTTATCATGAGGGCGTGTGATTGATTGAG
>OOFC01045778.1:0-10488 GCA_900323345.1 Pseudochromis fuscus
TTTGAGGGCTTATAAAATCCAAACGGTTTGAGCAATTTAAAAAACCCAAAAGTCGTTTTGGTCAGCACTGTCTCCTCTGTCATCTGTTAAGTTTTCAAGCCCCTACCATGTACGGTCTGGGAGGAGATAGTTTTTAAAGAAAGTGAAATTTTGGCGTTCGATTTAAGATTGGCGTGCAAAGTGTGGACTTCCTGTTGATTTTAGCCTAGGGGTACCAGCGCGTGATTTTTAGGTCTTGATGAGTACTTCAATTCGGCTTTGGTCCCGTGTCTCTGCGACGTTCCTGTGGGCCGCAGCGGGCGCCATTGTGAGCCTAGGTGGCGCTACAGAGCCCATTTTTGCAGTGGGGGGTTTGGTTTTTCCATTTTATCAAATTTTTCACCAGGCCTGATGTCCCTGCCAAATTTGGTGAGTTTTTGAGCATGTTTGGGGTGTGAAATTAAGCGTCAAAGAGACGTAATAAGAAAGAAAGAAAGAAAGAAAGAAAGAAAAAGAAGAAGAAGAAAGAAACACTACAGATACAATAGGGCCCTTGCCCCTGGTCAGGGCTCGGGCCCTAATAAAAAATAAGGCCAATACAGAAGTTAAAAAATGCAATACCTCTGACATCCACTAGAGGCTGGCTCCAATTCACTTCAATTCATTTTCAATCATAAAATACTCAGTCAATATATTTTTCTTGCAACTAACTCTGATAAAGTCACCTCTTCATCTCAGTGATCTGGTGGTTCATCTGAAGATCATTTTATCATTAAGTAGATATTAGGTTGAGAGGCTAATGAAACTAGGCCTGAACTCAAGTCTTCATACCCAGTGGGCCGTGTCAAGGGTTCAAGGGTCAGACCCACCTCCTCTCTCCTCCCTTCATATCCAAATATGGTCACTTCTGGCTCCAAACAACCAACATGGTGGCGTCCAAATGCTAAACTCCTGGCTTCAAAAGTCCACAAAACTAATGGTGATGCCATGTCAGCTTCGTCCATTTTATACACAGTGTATGACTATTTAATATATCATGAGAAAATTACAATAAGCATCCAGCATCAAATTTTTTCAAGACATGCGTCACACCTCTGGACACATTTACATATTGAGTTGTCTATTTGGTTTTTGCTCCACTTTAAACAACAGCCAGTTCTTCAGTACTTTCTCTTAAAGGCGAACTTTTCACCCTTTCAACTGACTTTTTAAAAACTACTCTTAATTTGTAACTCAATGAAAGATATCCATAAGTTTTTGTTATATATTGTGTGCTATTATTTTAAATTAATAACACTACAACCTTCATTTCACATTATGGTGAAAGGCTTTAACTGTTTGCATTGTTAACATTCTTCAAAGAAATCATGGGATACAACTCATTGTTTAGCTGTGCAGTTTTCTTTCAGACAGGAATCCTAACAAAGCTTTTAATCCTTCACAAGGAAACTTGGAAAAAAAATCCACAGTGTTTGTCCCTTTCACATATTTTGCAGTTTGTCCCTGTCATCTTGGACACTGAGTAACTTGAGTCGTGTTTATGTATCACTGAGTGCTAATGTGTAATACACAGTGTGGTTTTCCACTGGCTTACCTTTCGCCCGGCGGATTAACGGCAGAACAGCTTTGGTGACTCTGATGGTGCCCCACAGGTTGACCTCTGACACCTGTTTGTAGGTGTCCATGGTGGTAAACTCTACCTCACCAAACGTGGACACGCCGGCGTTGTTCACCACACCCCACAGACCTGAGCCGTGGACAGTCACAGAGAGTCAGAGAGGACAAAGGACATCTTCCTTTATCTAGATGCACTGTAGAGTAGCTTACCTCTCTCTGAGTCCTCCAGGTTGTCTTTGATGTATTCCACTGCCTTGGCCACCTGCTCTTCACTGCAGACATCCAGCTGCACCACCTTCATTCGATCTGAGTGAAACTCCTCGAGCTCCTTGGCGCCCTCCCCACCTTTATCCTGCCAGGGTGACATGAGTTAAACTAACTCATGACATACAGATGTCAGAGTTAAAAGACAGCTCTGTAGAAAATGTTTGGGACAATTTCATTAGATGACAGAGTCGTTTTTGATTTCCTGCAGGTTGCAGTTGTGACTTGGCATTTTGATTTTCATGTAGGTTCAATCTGTAGCACCGATGTGTCAGACTCCACTTGCAGTCTAATAAATCCTGGAAATATACAGTCCTATTGAAACACTACTGTGATGTTGTTTATCATGGATGAGCTTTACTTATCTCCTCATTTCCTCACCTTGAGAAAGCATCCAGCAAAGACAGTGAAGCCCACCTTGTGCAGGTGTTTGGCAAGTGCATGGCCAAATCCACTGTCACAGCCTGTAACAAACACAGCTTTCCCTTTGACCTGCACAGACAGTAAGGCAGAAACATGAGCGTAGTTACAAATAAGAACAGAATGAAACTGACACCTGAAAACATCAATTAAATATATTTAACACTACTACAATGAAATATTAAAGATCACAGTACATCAAATGCATCGACTGTATATGCATGTATTTAGATCTTCTTTCCATGTGAGTGTCTGGTGTCTTCAATGGGTTTTTCTGTGAGTTCTGAGTGTTAATGGATCTACGTGTTTGCACTCTCCACTGTAACATTACCTCCACCACCCCTCTGGGAATCCGAGGCGTCGCAACGTACAGCACAAACCCTACATACAGCACAACTATGCACTCGGTCACGCTGGTCTCCGGTAATCCCAACATCCTCATGGCTGCATTCAGCAGAGCAGGCAGCCCGAAGCCCAACACGACGGTGAGAAACACGGAAAATGACACCAGGAGCGCCACTCGGAACACGGACAGCGGGGCCATCTTGGCGGAATGGTGTGTTTACTTTCCTGGACTAGCGGTCGACATCACCCACCACGGGGTCACGGCACGCCCCCTGTATCACATTAAAAAAAAAAAAAAAAAACCCTGGAAAAGGGGAATCGGTTTTGGATTATGAGAAAGCAACCACTCCATCGTCTTCTCAGCTAACTCAGATTTATAGTTTTTTAAAGTAAAACTGAAGCGTGGGGCATTTTAAGCTATCTGTTAACGCCCCCCTACATGTTTTAACTTTAATCTGCAACGTAATACATGCATATAATCACCACTACTTGCAGTTTTCATCTCTTAAATCTCAGCATCCAACAGGAGCTTTTACTGGAAACCAGGACGCGTGGCTGAACTGTTATTAACGTCACTACAGTATGTTAATGACGTGTTTTTTAGACACAACACCGAGTCTGCCCGGTGAAGCGAAACGAAACCAGAAGTAACCCGGAGTGAAACATCTTGCCCCCAAACACCGCTGCTTTTGAAGACATTTCACAGTTTTAAACAGCTTTTACATATCAGTCCATACAAAGGGATTTCAGAGAAATAAGGTACCCCAATCAAGTAGACAGACAAACCACAAAATTAAAATCAGTTTACAGAACGAGTCAACAAAGAGTTGCTCACCTCATTAAAACTGTATATTCTTTGTACTGTTTGAGTTTGGTCTCCCCAAACTTGTAATTTAAAGGGAAAAGTACTATATTAATAATTATACAGTAATTACTAATACTATATTAATAATTACTGTATAATTATTCGAGTATATTTAACTGAAAAAAAAGAATTGTTGTGCTTTTGTTAGGTTAGAACAACCCATTTATACCTACACAGGGAACAGGTCCTCTATGACAGAAGTAGCCATGTCGTGCCGCCATGTTTTTATGGTAACCCAGAAGGGACAAACCAAACGTGCACCTTCTTCGTGTTGACCATAGACTGCTTAAATGGAAGGTGTAAGCTACAGTTTTATACACTAAACTGTATATTCAATTTATAAATATCTACATAAAGTATTATGTGGTAGATTTTTAGTACACTTGCGGCCACCGTAGGTCCTCACACACAACCACAGAGCAGCATATAATTTTAATTGGTTGCAATTTGGAACTTCACCACTAGATGCCACTAAATCCTACATGCACAGTCTTTCTATGACATATGATTTATATGTGCAAAAAACAAATGGATCACTATGTGCACAAAAACAAATTCACCCTTTTAGAATTTCATACAATGGGCTGCTTTCATTTTAAAATACCTGTGCAAATACAAGTAGGCAATTTGAATTGATGTTGTCTACTAGATAAAATGAGCAAACTCATGTAGGCATACTTGTTCCACTGCATCTCACCTTTGAGGACCTCTGTCAGCACTAGGTTAAAAATACTGTACACATGATGAATGGGTTCAGTATGTGAGTGAAGCTGGCGATGCATGTCTGTGAATCACTACAATCAAATGTTTACACAAATATAAATGAGGAGACTCTAGCAGTTATCAATCAGTTGAAACAAGAAACCAGAGATGAAATCCCAAACTTTTAATGTTGTTTTTATTTCCAGATGAAAGAGATTTTGTGGTACAGCCAACATCCTGGTCAGGTAAAATACAGCAACGTTAAAATCCAGATCACGTACAGAAAAAGCAGCTGGTCAAAGCTGATAGGATAATGGCACTAGTGAGAGCAAGACACTAAGGCACTAAAGATCTAGAGTACACATATGGCTAACTGACCAGACTATGGCCTTTAAAGGTGCTGTAAACATAATTTTAAAAATCTAAGTTTGAGAAAAGAAAACATTAAGAAGTCTGCTAGGTGACTGCATAGTAAAAAAAAAAGAAAAGAAAAGAAAAATGAAGAATGTACATACAGGTGACTGTAAATCTTAGTCACACTGATACAAAAGGCCCAGTTAAAAACCTTTCCTCATTTTTTTTCACAGTGTAGCAGAACAGATCTCCGTGGCAGGGTGTACTGAAACATTACCAACTTGCAAAGACAATTAAAGCAGGTAATTATATTTTACTTTTCTTTTTCCATTTAATTTGTCTGTCTTTGGAGTATGGGTGGGGGTAGTGCTGGTGAAAGAAGAGACATGGCGTATTCTAGGAGAGAAACACTAAGGAAGGGAAAACTTCAAAGACGGGTTGTAACAGTTTGTTAAATTGCAAGTGCTCTTTTGTTATTCAGCGTCATTCCTTCTTTATTTAAGGAAAGTGTCAAGCTTTCTCTTGATATTGTCAAATGAGTCCATTCCCATGTAGTCCGCCTGACCTTGCTCCCATTTCTGCTTCCGTTCTTCTGAGGACAGCGAGGGCTGCAGTGCCTGTGCATATGAAGGGTCGCTCTCACCCTGAGAGGAAACAGAAAATAATTGCAGGAGAAGAGAAAATGAATCAGTGACAAAGACTAAACACATCATTGAAGCTTATTGCTTTTTTTGAACTCGCCATACGTAGCCTTTCCAAATTAATGGCCACAGGCAAACACACGCGGAAGCTCGTATTTTAAAGGAACAGTAGTAACAGCATTAAACCAGGTGCCAACAAACCGCTGTAAGCTAGGAAACAGCAAACCTGCTTCTCCATACCTGTTCACCCTCAAAAGTGAGCATGTCACTGTACTGGAACTTTATCAGATGAATAGAAAGGAAGAAAACAGGTGTATGAATTACAGTTACACTTACAGGACATGAATATTCTACATCCTACAGTATTTCCGAACATATTTACCATGATCAGCATGTTGATGGTCAACAAAGATGGAAGCTGTAAAAAGTTGGTTATGTCACACTTGGGAAATCCTAAGGAAGGCTACAAGTTTCCACGGGTTTGTGTACTTGAATACTTTTTTAATTTTTTCTGTTGATGGTTTCATTCAAGAAACAGAAAACCCAGGGTCAAAATATAGTTTGGATAATAGATTATGCAATTAACTAACAGTTCATGGGAATGTTTAAAAATAAAGATCGATCTCTGAAAGTCGCTCCTGGAGCAGAATCTCTCATCGTGGATGTTCTGATTGGCTGAAATGCTCTGACATCATTGGGTCAGCATGTGGAAGCTACACAGAAGCTTTGGGATTGTTGTCACATGACTGACACTGAGTATGCAGCAGGTTCAATTGAACAATGAATCAGATGTTTCTTCACCTCCACACATCCAGAGTGGAACGGCTGGTCTCCGTACTGCTCCTGCAGCATGGGCACCACGGCGCTGGAGTACAGGGTCCACCAGTCCAGGAGGAAGGTGGGATGTGCGGTGGCGTCGTGCACACTTCCTGAAATCTTTCTGGCTTTGGGGTCAAATGTGTAACTCCAGGGCTTGGTCTTTCCTAGGAAATGCACCACCTTGGCATTGCCACCATATCTGAAATGAGTACATTTGACATCAGATTAAATAGGAAATAAGGATTTGACTCTCTACACAAGGATTTTTATTCTTTTCATTTTGTCAAAGTTTTTTCCCCCTAGCTTCTTAAGTGTTTTTATTCAGAGAAGTAGTAGTGGGTCATCCTTTTTAATGATTAAAATGTCCTTTATATTGGATAGACTGTATTAAAACAAAAACTTGTCATGTTTTACAACAACAATTTTACCTTAAAAGCACATATTATTGTGAAGAACTTAAAAAAAGATGTCAGTGTTTTAAAGCTGTCTTCACCTTTGTGAAGTTTGATGCCTAAAATATTGATTAACTCTGCTTCATCGTCTGTAGCTGTAGAGCAACACTTCTCTGTTTAGCATTGGCAACCTGTGTGTGTACACAAACAAACTTTAATCTGTCCCCGTGGGGTTTGTTGTGGTGCGTTTACTAAGCACGACTGCTGACAACTAACAACTAAAGACATGTTTTTCCATCCCTGTCGTTCTGATTCAGACGCCAGGAAATTCCAAACCTAAGATCTTGTTGATGTGGTTTGTTTCTATGAGGAGCGAGGTGTAGATGCGAAGATGCACTGAGGATGAGGAGGGGGAGGGGGCTTAAGAAACAGTACACAATGACCAGACCTGGAGGCAAACATAAAAAGGTCTTTAAATAAAGTGCTCTATTTTGGGATTTGCATCAGCTGTTGCGAGCTTAGGGTGGATATCCAACCCAGAGCGGAGGCCTGATGGGGGACGCTCCGGCTGAGCTGCTGGAATCTTACTCCTCATCTCGTTCGTAACCTGATGTCATGTCACGATGGGACCACACGTTCATGTGATGGGGTATCTGCTTACATCTTGGCCGTGCATAATACACAAGACTTTAGCCACATTGACAGGCTGCTGTAATATAAGACAACTGTCTTGTTGAAGTACATATTGTAGTAGTTTAAATAGCAGCACGGCAAAATGTTGACATCGCAACTGTGACTTTTGAACATTTCACAACTCGACGGTTTCTCAGAAATCCTGGCCTCTTTAGAGAGACTGACACTTACTGCTTGAAAGCTGGAAGGTAAGTGTAGATGGCTATGCTGCTGAGGTTGTAAATGAAAGGGAGGTGTTTTGAGATGTCAGCTGTTGCCCAGTCGCTGAAGAAGCCATTCAAAACACCTTGGTCTCCTCCTGCAACAGATTTACCAAAACATGGTCATTAGGACTTTATGATTATGAAAAAGGAGAAACTAAATCTGACGGTAAATTAATACTCAGAAACAAACTGAACAATCAGATGTGATTCAAGTCTGTAAAACTAGTTTGGAGGTCTAATGTCTAAACAAGTCTTTTATCATCATACATGTATCATCAAAATATTTCTTTACAGACAGTAATACCAAGCATCACCACATTACAGAACAGCAATATGCTTCAACTTGGTCCGTCAGATCTGCTGATGAAGATGATGCTTGACCTTCATCTTTATTTTAAATTCACTTTTCAAACATGTAAAACTTACTTCCTACTCGTCTATTTGCATTGGAAATGTGTGCATGCTGTGGGAAACTGTTGTTGTGACATAGCAGCCAGCGTAGCTTCAAAAATGCTTCATCAGGTTTTGCTTATGACTGAGTAGCTTCGCTGAAAGAGTCGGTCCGATGACGGACACACCTGTGACAGCCAGATTAATTAGTCTTTCCGCTCATGCCGGTCTTCATCAGTCAGCGCTCCACTGAGAAATACAGTAAGTCCGGACGAGCAGAACACACAAATAGACTTCTTTTGTTCACCGGTTGCTGTGGATATTTGAAGTAAAGTTATCTGATTTGCTAAAGCCGCAGGTGGTTGTGTTTTTTGCCTCACTGGGTTTTCTAAATCGTACAATAATGAAGTCATGCGTGTGCACAGCGTACATTGGTAGTGGCTGCACAGGAGGTTAAAGAGACAGGATGTACAGACCATTCAAGTCACATGAGCTTTACTGTTGACAACCCACTCTCCAGCAAAATATCAAAGATCAGTGTTGCAGAAAGGCTGAGGGATACTGTACATCGCCTGCTGACAGAGAGCAATGCTGCGCTGACTGATCTATTTTTGCTGTTGCATTCTTCATATTCTGTTCAGTCCATAGAGCTCAATAATTAAATTCCTTACTTGAATATATAACAGAAGTCTGATGGAGTTGCACGTCAAATACAATACGCACTGTACATCATGCTGTCTTCATGACTTCCTGTGTCTACATCAATGCAGTGCTGAAGCATAAAGAAAACAACCCCCCCTCCTCAAGCATCTTTTTAAAACAATATATTCAGGATGGAGACAACATCTTGATCCTCTGTACTTTTTTTTGGTACTGAAACACAATTACTGCCATAAGGAGATTACGTCTCCATCTGCGTTGGTCTGTTGATGGCAACATTATGGAAATGCTACTGAACAGATCTCGAGGATTTTTTGGGGGAGACAGAGTATTACCCCGGGGGACAAACTGTAAACTTTCAGGCAGGATCAGAGGGTGGGATCCAGTGTGAAAAAAATCCTGAAAAATCCCTGTTTTAAGAAGATAGTGTTGTTATCTCACTACCAGAGGGCAGCAATGTTCAGTGTACAGCATCAGTACACCTGGATCATGCCTCGGCAGAGTTGGTGCTCTCTATTTTTTTATATATATATACGTTTCCAAATGAAATTATACTTTTGCCAATTCTTCGATGGCTCCTTGTATTCTGACATCTACCGATGATGTCATCTGGTTTCTTTTATTGCAGAAAAGAAGTTTGTTTGTTATTAAGCATATTTATATCTTTCAGAAAAGTCTCAATCGTGGACTTAGTTGTCTGTACTGAAAGCTCAGTGCTGTGTCTGCAATCAAACAAAATGCACAGCCAGTCAAGTTGAAATAATCGAAGTAGACACAAGTATTTAAAACGTTTTGTCTCTCTGTGCTGCTGATGTTAATTCACATTTCCCTCAGGGTTACTGTTGTTTAACTTTTCACTTGAGTGACCTCAGATCCTATGAGTCCAATTCCAACACTGGACAGCCACTCGCCCTCACTCAGTTTGGCTAATTTACATCTGGGGCAGCCCTTCACATGGTGGTGAGTTACATAAACACAGACACAGTTTGAGGTGCAGGAATACATTTGGTGTTAAATTAGATTATATACTGAAGCTACACTGAGCCCTATCGCAGCCTTTTCTTTCATTAAGCATCTCCTCTGTTATTACATCAACTTTGTACATGAGCAGCCAGGGCACCGAGCTAAAACCAGACCCAGGCTCACTCACTAGTAAAGCTGCGTTGCTTCACCTCATAGTCATGTACAAAGTCACTGAACCAGTGGTGTAGTCTAGGTGATACGCAGGTATACGCCGTATACCTACTAGAAGGTGCAGAATTTCCGTATAACCACTGAAAAATGTGCAAAGATACGCATCAGCATGGTTTTGTGACATAACTTTCACTTTTCCGTTCATAAATTCACCTTTTCTGTGCCGGCACGTTTGGACCATATGGCGCTTTTCCACCTGTACCAACTTGCCTTCTGTCAGCTGTTCGACAGACCAGGTGGTCAGAGCTCACGTTTTTTTCAACTGGAGTTTTTAAATAAAATTTTAATGTTGCAATACAGCACTGTTATTGTACATTAAACCAATCTATTTAATAGTAGTAGAAACTTGTTATTCTAAATGTAACCGTGCAGACTGCTTGCATAAAAATGTTTCCAGTCGTCATTGTGTCATCACAGCACAGCAACGTATTTGAAGTAAAAACAACTCACTTCTGTTGAAACACTCTTCAAGCTGCTTTCTGTGACGTCACAACAGTAGAATTCTGTGGATTACTTCATCAACTTTCTCCTCCTTCACCTGATGACCGGCTACATTTACTGTAATGGAAAGCAACCGAGCCAAGCCAAGTCAAGCTGAGCCGAGCCGAGGCGAGTCGAGTTGAGACCAGGCGAGTTGTTACTCTTTTTACTGTTTACTGTTTTTGATGGACTGTTTACATTTTTCTGATACTACTGATGTAATGATTGTGATGATGTATTTATATAAGTATATTGTTATTTATTTATTCATTCATTCATTTTTCTTTATTTGAAACTTTGTCTTGTCTTGTCACTGGCTGTTCAGTGGTTAATTAAAGTCCAGCTGTTAATGACTGTTATACATCTTGTATTGCTTACAATATATTTACATTTAGATAATACATAACCAGTCTTTCATGATCTCAATTACGTATGGGTGCATACTTTATGCATTAATGAGCGTGGTGGTT
>OOFC01045813.1:0-11674 GCA_900323345.1 Pseudochromis fuscus
GACTATAAGCCGCTACTTTTTTTCGACGCTTTGAACTTAAACACCGGTGTTTCTCATGTGTCGGTGGCACGAAGCTCGTTAGCTTTTTACAAGCTAGCAAGCTCCGTGCCGCCGATACATTTAGCGTCGTCACATCAGACCCGGTCAGAGTGGACCACATGAAACTGTTTGAATAAATTCAATAGCGGCTCATAGACAGGTGTGCTCAATAGTCCAGAAAATACGGTAATTACACATTTTAATCACTTAATAATAGTTGCCAGAAATGCAACATTTTTGAATTTAAACAGATTTTAGTGAACGACTGAATCAAATAAATTTATATTTTAAATTAAATATTTTAAACTCGAGCTTTTGTAATGTCTGGAAAAATGCATTTAATTGCATTTCAATACAAAAACAGTAGAAAAATAAATATAAAATAATTAAAGTGCTGTTTTAAGTACTTTAAATACTTTACTCAGAACAGTACTGACTTTAAATGGTAATAAAAATAAATAAATAAATTTAAAAAATTCAACATAAAGTGCAAATAAAGTGCTACAACTTTCTTCTTCTGAAAATAACCAGAAATATAAATGGTCATGTGACAGGCTTAAATTGCACTTTCATCTGATTCCTCCATGTTGGTAGCCATTAGTGAAGCTTCGGTGTGTGCATCAGTGTAATCATGTACCAGGAAATCGTGCAACAAACTTTCTATATTCTTTGGAGAGCAAACTGCCATTAAATGCGTTTATTTTTTAAAAAACTAATTATATTTAATGTATTAAAGTCCCAAACCTAAATAAAATAGAGTATATAGATAAAAAATGTATTGCACCTTCACATGGTTGTGTTTGTAAACTGGGTCTCATATTCTCCTTGTGTGTGTGTAATAACAGGGCACAGCTAAATATAGAGCCTCCATCATGCAGTGGTCTGTAACAGTCTGTTCACCACAGCACAGTCAGACAGGCTGTTAGTGCAACCAACATATCTACCTTCAGTGAACTACCCAGCACCAACACACAAAATTTATCATTATAAACTGTATCAGTGACTAATCTTCTCCTGTCAGCCTGTCGTCTTACCTGGGAACCAGATCCTTTCCCAGCACCACGGAGACCACGAAGTCCTTGGAGTAATCAGCCAAAGCTTTACTGCACACACAGAGCAGTTCAGTCATCAACAGCAATTCATATACAAAATTACATTTTATTAATGATGGATTTTGAGGAAACATTCACACTATTTCAATCCAAACCTTCAGTATAATCATTTATATTCATTTTAATAATATTCTGACTTCTTGCATGTGTTTTTTGTCCTTCAATTACACAGCAGCATAGTTTTAGCTGTAAAAACCATTCAAAAATCAAAAGGTTTATTTGGAAATAATAAAACTTATGCTGACATTTAATTAATTTTTGTCACAGAACTGAATGAGTGGGAAGCTCAAATCCTCTTTTCAATTTCTTGCCTGTTTTAATATATTTTTTAGATTTTGCTTTTTTACACTTTTTAAAATCTTCAGCTATTTTTGCAGTTCTCTGCGAGTGATTTCAGCCCTTTGCAAAGTTTCTATTGTGAAGCTACAGATGTGATAATGAAGTCTCACTATACTGTTAAGGTATTGTTCTTAAACAGGTCAATGAAAATACAATTGTTTTCCGAGTATTTGTTGCCTGAAGAAGAGAAAAATGATGTGAAATGTAAAAAGAAAAAACAAATGACATGCACCAACTCTCCCTCTGGACGGACATGAACCATAATTACATGCTGCGTGAAGCACGTCACCAACATGGTGACCATCACGTCTCAACCATGCTCAGTGTCATAACGAACTCTTAAAATAAAAAAAGACTTTAATGGACCACACAACCTTAGTCAGCACAATGAAGTAGACAGGAGCTGGTGTTTGAGTTTTAGGAGCTCGAAGTACTGTGTGTGTTTGTTTCATGGTTTCTTTATATTTACTGATGAACTGTTTGTATTTCTCTTAGGGGGGGATGGATGTTCTTGCCCTTTGTCAGCTGGGATAGGCTCCCTGTGACCCCAACTGATAAGTGGGTATAGACGATGGATGGACGGATGTACTGATGGATTTCATTTTATCCCTCATTTGTTTTTGGCTGTGAACTTTCTTTTCCTGGAATCACTAAGCAGGCTTTACTTTCTATAGGTCGGACATTTTATTCAGGTTTTTGTACTTAAGTTCAGTCATCTCCTGAGCCACCACATCTCTCCACATTTTAAACTTGGCTGTCATTATAGATTAACATCATACAAACGTCCTTTAATAAATATTCATATTCTTTACTGTGCACACTGGCTGGGTGGCTCAGCAGCATTTGGCATTACCAAGCACACTTCATTGCCAGAGAACCAGCCCACCTCTGTCCCCTGCCAGCTGCTTTAAAACAGCCATATCAATCCAGACCTCAGAGCTCAGACCTCAGCCTCACCTCAGGAGTCCCCCTGGTGGAGAGAAGGAGTAGCACTGCAGGGTGGGGAAGGAGTTGCGCAAGAGGATAGCCAACACTGCAGCTGTCCCTGCACCCAGACTGTGACCAGTGACGACCAGTTTATACTCCTACAAACAAAGGGGGAAACAGACATGTTCAAATCAGCAGCATATTACCACTAAACAGCTCAGCTAGAGGAAGTCACTCAAAAGCCAAGAATGACACACAAGTACGACTGACTTCAAACCACAGACTGATCATAGAAATGGACGAAGCAAGTGGAGCTAAAAAAATGAGGGCAATGCAAAAAAGTGCAACACTCCTGACGGCCACTAGATGCTGGCTACAAAAACTCCAACTGACTTCAATTCAAAACTGGCCATTTTCAATCCTGAAATATTCAGTCTATACATTTTTTCTACAAGTTATTCTGATGTGAATTGATTGATTGAACAGAGCTGAATTCCAGTCATATACACTGTGGGCCACTGTGGGCAGTGACCTCAGGTTCAAGGGTCAGACCCCCCTCCTCACTCCTCCCTTCATATCCAAATATGGTCACTTCTGGCTCCAAACATCCAACATTCAGCTCAGTGGAATTATTTTACAACCATTTGGTTACAGTATTAGAAAAAATTAAATTTCAGTCTTGACCAAAGTTTCAAATACCAGAATCCTGGCTTCAGAATGTGAGTCCACAAACCAACAGGTGACGTCACGCTTGCTTCGTCCATCTATATTAACTGTGCATGGTTCACACAGACACACTAGCTGTGCTATGATATGAATAATAGCAACTGTCAAAAAATACAGCTGGCTTCACTTCTTACCGGTGCGATGGAGAACGCCTGGTTCAAGATGCCATCATTGACCAGCTTCTTGTAGATGTAACCGGCCGCCTGGCAGATGCCCTGCAGGAGACACATTCATCTCATTAGTGGATCCGCTACAAACACAGATTTACAGAGTGCTGTGTTTAAATGGACGGTCACCTTGTGAGCGTAGCAGGCTCCTGTCACTCCCTCTATAGGCAGGTTCTCACATTCAGCAGACAGGTCTGTCAGGACGTCCTGCGGGACACACACACACAAACACACACACACATAAACTACAAACTGTCACAGGTGAGAGGCTGAAGATAAAGTCAAAGGCTACATGCAAAATGTTTTCTGGTGTGAACTGGTCAATAAAGTTGGGACAAATGTTACAGAGTTGCAACCAAATAACCACGATCACTGTTTCACCTTCACTGCTTGTATGTGCAGAGGTGCAGTGACACACTTGTGCCTTCACAGCACTTCACACTCTCACTTCTCTTTTCTCTATGATCTCAAGAAGAGGCTCAATGCATCACATGAAGACATGTGTGACCTAAATTTATCTCTCTAGGCTTTCAGTTACTCTTCTATCAGTCATCTCTACAAACAGGGAAGTGACACTAGGAGGAAACTGAAACGTGTACATAAATAAATCCTTAATGTTACAAACAAACACGTGAATTAAATAACCTCCTTGCTGAAGGTAAAACATACATGTAAAGTATCAGAAACTAACTTAAACAGTGAGTTTCTGTTTGCTGTGGATTAATCACCAAAAAGTGAGAAGCTGGACTTGCACCTCACCTTCAGTGAAAGTGTTCCTCTGACAGCCACCAGAACCGCCTCCCTCTTATGGTCCAGAGCCACGAAGAAGGGGATCTCATAGATCTGCAACACACCACGTTTGATTACTCAGACCAATCAGCAGAATAAAGACAAACAATCAACTGGAAACTGGTGGAGCTGCTACCTGGTTGTGGAAGCTGACGTGGATGAAGTCTCTGTACTGCAACCCGGTGCTCTGGAGGATGGATGAGAAATGGCAGCCAAGGTGGTCTCCGCCGACGATGTCATACTCAGCTGCACGACTCCTACAGCTGACACACAAATAAATGTTTATAGATACTGAACTCACAGAGATCTGAACTGGGCCCAGACAAAAGAGACACAGTGTTCAGCTTTAATCCATCAAGAGATGCTGTTGACAGTGGTGCAGATGTGCAGTGTAAACATAATGCTCACAATGTTCTTGTCCTAAATTCCACTGTTTATTCTAACATGCTGTCACACTGGATTAAATATTAATAATGACGGGGATTTGCTCATATCCAGTGAAACAGAAACATAAAAAGTCAATGACATGATGAGCATATTGTTGTGGCTGTAGTGCCTTTTACAAAAATTTGATCAATTAATGACATACATCATTTAATTCTTTAAAACCTGTTTGGCTTGGACACATTTTAGTACATTCAAATGATGTATTTTCTATTGTGTTTTGACATCTTAATCCTCCAAAATATCAAGCAGAGCAAGAGTCTGAGCAAATGAACAGACTGAAAAAAGCTCAAAGTAAAACACCATGCTGCGATTTTATGTTTGCAACCTTTCAAATAATGAAAATAACTTTATATGTTGTCAAATATCAGGGTAGTACAACCAACCAACAAGGGGCTTCAACTACATAACAGGACACATCATCATACAGAGCTAAAAGATTTCTTAATTTCTTTCAAATTTTGCTACTTTCAGCTCAAAAACAGACTGGTCCACTTTCCATGTCTGGGAGTACAACCAATGTAATACAACGAAAACATGACGTCTTTTTAACTCTTTACAAATTAGATTCATAAATGATATGTAAGATTTTTTTGAACAATGGGAAAAGCTAACTAAAAGCCTATATATTTCAACATGAGTTACAAATCTGATGCAGCTACAAAAAAAGTCACTATAGCAATGCTTATACCAAGCACTCTGGTGCAACAAACTATTTGGCTTTACTGACTCGCTCAGACAAACGCAGCATCTTACCAGTCTCCACTGAGTTTGCATGGCCCAGTAAAGAGGTTGGAGTAAATGTACAACGGCCAACCGTACGCTGCTGCAGCAAACTGCATGCAATGAGCGGCTTTCTCCAACTCTGCCTCCAAATCTTCTCCCTGAGTAAGAAGAAAAAATTTTTTTAATTTTTTTCTTCACACACATGATCATACCAGACTCTTCTTCACAACAACGTACGATGGGAGAGGAGGGGCTGTGGGCGAGTACGGCGTCTGGGTCTCTGCTTTGTTCCATCTTGTCCTGCTCCTGGTGCAGCAGAGCCAAACCGGCTGCGATGTCACTGGGAACCAGATCGGTGTCCTGCAGCAAACACGTCATTAGCCACACACTTTTATCTTGCTCTATTCTAATCAGACTGATTGGTGTGAGCAGTTTGTGTCCCTTACAGAAAAGAACCCGCTGAATAGCTGCGCGATGCTGGAGAACGCAGCTCGGTAGCTTTCGTCCTGTGGTAGACAGCAGCAGAGGAGCCGCAGCCTGCTCTCCCACACTTTAACAGCCAGGGAACGGGCGGTGGACAGGAACTGGCTGCCCTCACTGCTCTCCATGTCTCGCACTCCCAGTGGCTCCATGGCAGCAGGCTGAGGTCGGGGGTCTCCCAGGGGATCAAATACAAATACCACGCCTACCCCCGTGAACAGCAGGATGATCCAGCTGTTGAGATGCAGAAAGAAAAATGCCAAATCAAAGTTTTTTTTTTTTTTTTTAAAAAAACAAATTCTAAAAAGACAAACTGAAAACCTTAGCTCTGAGATACCTACCTCGCGACCACTGCCGCAATGACCACGCCCACTGTGGCAGGATCGCAGCCTTGGCTGTCATCAGACACCCACATTGCTCCCAGACACGCCCACACCAGCTCAGGGATGTAGAGGATAGCTCGCAGGTACACCAGGGCTGGCATGGAGCGCCTCGGGCCGGGATTTGTGATGGTACCTGATAAAAACGTTTTTAAAAATCATAAATATTGATGAAAAAATTCGTGCTCTCACTAAGAAATTGCACCTGTTTCACCAGAGCACCCTTACACAAGGCACAGAAACAGTCATCAAAGACTCCAATGTTGCTACATAAGGCTACAAAATGAAAATTACACAAGTGGCACTGTACAATACGTTTTATTGAGCAATACAGCACATAATGTTCATGTCAGCCTACAATGGATATAATCTACAAAGTGTGATTTTATTCAGTTTTATGAGTCAACATTACCTCATGTCTTCCTCTAAGAGGCCACAGTGATCGCTCAGTACACTTGATGAACTTACAACATCATTGCCAACTTCCTGAATTGCATGATACAGAATAACATGTATTTTGACACCACTGCTGCACTGTGATTTCTACTCTTAAAACATGAGTTCAAGTATTTTTACATACTGTGGTAATTTTAAGATCAACACCTGGTAAACCACCACTCACTTACCTTGGGCACTAATGTAGACAATAGCACACAGCGACAGGATGATGAGCGCCAGCACAACTAACAGTCCAACCAGGTAGCTGTGGAGAACTCCTCTCCCATTACAATCAAAATGACCCTTGTGATAAGTGAAAAGGATCATGGTGCCAATCCACCTAGAGGGAAAGATCCAACAAAGAAAGTGAAAACTATGATGATGCCTAATTAGCTAGCGTTTAGAAATTAATACTCATGAGAGTAAACATACCAAAGTATACGAACGAACAGCTCAAAGCAGCCGGGGAATACCAAATCATCACTGGCTATCCCCCACCGCCGACCAAACACCACCATCCCAGGCATTTTGCAGGTGAACACGCCGCAGTATCTTCCCGTTAACAACTAAACCCTTTCTCCACTATGAAGTGGGTAGGACTCTATTGAGCAATAGACACTTCACGTCATGCATGACTTCACTAAGAAGCAGCTACAACGACTGACAGCGATCTACCCCCATGGTTGTCACATTATATTTCTTTTGTTGCGTAATTATCCCCCAATGATTTATACCTGATAGTGTTAGCTAGCTAGCAGCTGCGCGTGTGCCCGCTAATGTTAGTTTAATTCCACGTTAGTAAAAAAAAATATATATATAATTTTAATGTCTCACAGGATGAGGTTTACGACCTGCTGGCCTGATTAACATTAGATAATGGTGCTAATTCGGTTAACGCCCGCTAGCCGCATTTATACCATTGCGTGATTAGCTTCCAACCTTAGCTAAAAATACACTAAAGCTATTCCGAGACAATGATTAGATCTACGAGTGACAACCTCTGTTGTTGTTCACCTAGCGACACCCAAACACGGTCCCCAGTGAACCACGCTGCCTGTTAACATCCAAAGTTAAAGTAATGTGAAATATATTAAATGTAAAAAGCTGGTTTGTTTTGTTTTGCTAGAAAACCAGCAGTGTCCGTCCGCAAATGTAACCGTAATGCAACAGAAGCCACGGAACATGAGTTCCGGCCTCTTCTTCTTCGTGCAGAAATGTAATAATGGCGCCCCCTTTTGACAGACCGACAATGGAGGAACACCATACACAGTCAACCCATGTCTTTTTCTTTTAATTCATTCTTAAGGTTAATATTTTGCAATCTTCTACAAGAGAACAAAAAGTTCACCTAGCCTATTTGCATCTGGGCCTGTCATTTACGGTAAGATATGTTTAAACTAATTTTGCAATACTGGATTAATCATTTAAAGTTAATTTGAGAAAAGAGAAATGTTCCCAGTCAAATCAGTACATTTAGCCAATATGAATAGATTGTGATAGTCGTGTATTCATATACCTAGCTTCTCCATTCGTACACATGTGGTTCCATGGTGTAATGGTTAGCACTCTGGACTCTGAATCCAGCGATCCGAGTTCAAATCTCGGTGGAACCTAAATTTTTTGTTTAATTAACATTATTTTGTAAAAAAAAAAAAAAAATTAAATGCTGGGTGTCACAGTGACATTGACATGTACTCACACAAATTTGAAGCGTTGTGCTACGTTACGTTCACGCATAGACTATGTATACAGTTTATGCGTGAGTGGTAATGACGACGTCAGTCCAACATGGCGGCCTCCATGGCTCGACGTTGTTACTTACTTTGTCGTAGTGCAACAATTAACGTGATTCCACAGCGTGTCAGACTAAAGAGCGAAGTGATGAGACACAATAACTATACTTTACTGTCCAGTGTTAGTTACGGGACCAGAGGGACAGACACTACACAGGTGAGTGAAATGAACATACTGACAAATGTAACTACTGTTCTGTGTGTAGCCCCTTCAGAGCTGCTTCATGTTCATGTTTGTAAAGATACAATCCCAATAATTAACCCAAAAACATAATTAGTGGTGTAGATAATAGCACGTGATCACAGGACGTGCTTTCATTTCATATGCAGAAGAGCGTGTTCCTTCTTTGACTTGTAAATGACGTGAATGTGTGGATAACTGAGACCTGGGTACTGCATTTCATTCTTTAATGTCTCTTGAGCAGAATGGCAATAAAGAATCCTTGAATCCTTGAATTGTGGCCACTAAAGCAATTGATTTTTTTTTTTTTCAGGACACAGAAGTGCACATTCCAGTTGGTAAATATCCACGTGCATACATGTAGTTGAATCTAAATATATCGTCTGTTTTATTGATTTATATCTTCTTTTTCTCTCTTGTGGGTATTAGACCGTTTGAAGGTGTCCTACAGCAGAAGCGGTGGTCCTGGTGGTCAGCATGTCAATAAAGGTGATCAAAGTAGAATTTTATGTTTAATACATGTTCTTTTTAATGTATAAATACTGAATAAAATGACTGATAACAAGAGCTCATCTGAGAAATCCTGTCTCTGTTATCTCTCTGACTTTCAATTCACAGTTAACACAAAAGCAGAAGTCCGGTTCCACGTGCACACAGCAGACTGGATCCCTGAAGATGTTCGACAAAAAATCTTTGACCAGGTTTGTTTCAAATACTTTAAGAGGATTTTATACTGCTATTCTATTCTGACTACAGTTTAAAAATGATGGTAAAGTTTCAGATAATGAGGTAAAGAGATGTTTCAGTAATCTCTGTGCCTGATATAAACTCTTGCGATTTGTGACATGTGAATTCCCCCACTTTTCCCGATCTTTCCAGTGAGCAAAGTTTTCATAGTAACTGAAACTATTCTTCACTTATCCTCTTATAAATACTAATACATTTATTTATTTCATGTATTGCAGCATATAAATATCCACTAGTGCACGGAGATACTGTACAGTGGTTAACATTTTACTGCTACGTTACCTTGTGGGTAATGAGGGACTGAATAAATATGAACTTTTTGAAAGGCAATCTATGTAAAATTACTCTAGAGGAGGCTGAGACAGTAAATATAACACTGGAAAATGAGAATTCTAGATATATGCATCACAGTTAAGAGGAAATAAGAGAGTTCTTAAATAAGTTATATGCTGATTTAAAAAAATAAAAAATAATAATCCCTGTTAATTCTTAATTTGCTCTGTAATTTGTAGAACAAAAACCGTATCAATAAGGCCGGGGAGCTTGTGGTGACCTCTGAACTCAGCAGGAGTCAGCAGAGAAACCTTACTGATTGCATTGAGAAGATCTCAGCCATCATAGCTGAGGCCAGTGTGAAGCCTTATGAACCAACGGCTGAAGACATTGCCCTCAGGGCAGCAAGGTAGGAGAGGAACACACCCGTGTTTTTAATCCAACTCGATTACACGTGTCTTGTGTTTAATTTTGATGTGAAATGTGTTGTGGTTGCAGATTACAGAAGAGGGACAAGGAGCGACTCAAACAGAAGAAGATCCATTCAGCTGTCAAATACAGCAGACGAGTGGATTTTGACTGACTTTCATGCTTTCATCTCCTGTGACTACCTTGTTGATATTTATATATAAGTTATAAGTCCAGTTTGTCTTTTATTTTCTGTGGAATAAAAATATGCAGTGCATTTTTTTAAAACTTAAATAGCAGTCTTGGAAGTGGTATTGTTGGTAATGTCAATATCATAGACAATAGTGTAAAATGTAACTTCATCAGAGCTATAACCAAAGGAAAAAAACGACTAGCAGAGGATGGTTTCGATCCATCGACCTCTGGGTTATGGGCCCAGCACGCTTCCGCTGCGCCACTCTGCTTGCATACGATGAAATAGGACGTGTTTATATTTAACAGTATCCATCACGGCTATGAGTGCCATTGGTTAGTATTTATGTGTTTGTTATAGATATATGCGCTTTTCATGTCTACTAACGTTTTGAGCGTATACGTGTACCCACTTATCTATAACATTTTCTAGCTAGATGCACCGTCACTTGGTAAGGTTAGCATACTATTAGCATTAGTTCAATGCATATTAGCAATAATTCATCGGTACGGGAAAAAAAAATCCTGACGAATGGCAGTCACAGCTTGCAAAACGTTGTTTTTTTTTCATACCACGTACTGCTCGTTGCAAAAGACGACCACGAAGGGACTCGAACCCTCAATCTTCTGATCCGAAGTCAGACGCCTTATCCATTAGGCCACGCGGTCGGATTGACAAACCACGAGGTGGGTATCTTAGAAATACATAGTATATGTACATATTGAAGACAGTCAAGATGACACTACTCGGTTTCACCATCCAAAGATAACACAAACAATAGTTACGTGGAATTCTTGAAACTAGGTGATACCAGAGTCAAAGGAGAGTAAACAGGCTTTTAAGTACTAGCAGGAAGTGTTGTGATGGCTTCAGGAAGTGTATAGAATGTTGTCATGGTTGCAGGAAGTGTATAGAATGTTGTCATGGCTTCAGGAAGTGTATAGAATGTTGTCATGGTTGCAGGAAGTGTATAGAATGTTGTCATGGCTTCAGGAAGTGTATAGAATGTTGTCATGGCTGCAGGAAGTGTATAGAATGTTGTCATGGCTCCAGGAAGTGTATAGAATGTTGTCATGGCTGCAGGAAGTGTATAGAATGTTGTCATGGCTTGCAGGAAGTGTATAGAATGTTGTCATGGCTGCAGGAAGTGTATAGAATGTTGTCATGGCTGCAGGAAGTGTATAGAATGTTTTCATGGCTCCAGGAAGTGTATAGAATGTTGTCATGGCTGCAGGAAGTGTATAGAATGTTGTCATGGCTTCAGTTAGTGTATAGAATGTTGTCATGGCTGCAGGAAGTGTATAGAATGTTGTCATGGCTTGAGGAAGTGTATAGAATGTAGTCATGGTTGCAGAAAGTGTATAGAATGTTGTCATGGCTCCAGGAAGTGTATAGAATGTTGTCATGGCTTCAGGAAGTGTATAGAATGTTGTCATGGCTGCAGGAAGTGTATAGAATGTTGTCATGGTTGCAGGAAGTGTATAGAATGTTGTCATGGCTTCAGTTAGTGTA
>OOFC01045826.1:0-10369 GCA_900323345.1 Pseudochromis fuscus
TGGTCCGTAAAGACTTCCCCTCCAGACCTCACACTGTGTTTCCTGTCCCAGTGGGAGGCCTCCAACACTCAGCCTTTCTATTCCTGCTCTCCCATTGATCCGGCGGCTTTCAGATCAATCCCGCACTTAAGTGCAACCAGACGAGTATAGAGCGGTCGGCCATAATTCAAGGCTGAGCATGTGCTGTCACACAAATGGACTTCGAAGGCCTTTACTTTTTAATGTCAGCGTTATGAAGTTATGAAGTCTACACATTTGAAACTAATCAATTTAATGACAGGTCCTGTTATAGTCCAGCAGAGAGACGACCTTCAGACGTCCTTCAAACAAACTGTGAGATGTGGTCAGATACCATTGATCTGACGCCAGGAACTCTGATGATTTTATACATCTCTGTGTATTTAAAAAGACAACATGTGCACACTAAAAGGGACGATACTCCTCAGGTTGTGGGCGGGACCTTTATTTACATTAACCCTATTACCCCGAACATTTAGCTGCTGACAGGAAGTGACAGTGTCAATCAAATCACCATTTGCATTAGCGACGTGACTCCAGCTGATTCTGAGCTTCCATACATTACCGTAATGTATGTAATATGTACTGAACACTGCACGTCACAGCATGACTCCATTCAACTGCATTCCTGCCGTAATGTATGTAATATATGTGAAATGCTCCAATTGTCGGCTTCAGAATCAGCTGGAATCATGTCGCTAATGGACGAGGAATTATGCTACATTTGTTTATGCTAGTCACTCTGTATCGCCAGGGATACGTTCGGTGTTCGAGGGTTAACAGGAAGTATCCAGTCTCTTTTTGAGGCTGATTTGTTTTAGAGGCAGGACTTTAGTTATAATTTGAGAAGTTAAATTAGTTGTATTTCAGTATAAAGCCTCATTTTGATTATTCATTGGGGTCAAAACATTAAAGTTGCTGCATTACACTGTTGATCACATCTCTGTTTGTGTTGTTCACTTACTGAATGATTCAATTCAATTCAACTTTATTTATAGAGCACTTTAAAAAGACAGCATACTCAGCCAAAGTGCTGTACACAAACATATTTCAATTCAATTGAACGATGGGAAAAATTCAGTTTGTTTTTATTTTGATATTAAAGTTAATTCACATTTACTTCCTGGTAAAAATATGACTTGACTTCTATCATCTTGTCCAGATCAATTTAAACCAATAGCATCATTTAAACCAATAGCATCATTTCAACCACCTTTCAGGACATACGTAAATATTTGTGTGAAGGACGAGAGAAGACAGAACTCTTGTATCTCTGCATGTGTGTCCTCACAGTGGACGTCATTGATAGAGATGATCCGTCCTGCATATTAACTGTAGGATGCTGAAGCCTGGAACCTTCACTGGGTGATGGTCCTCTGAGTTTAGCTGGAGAGAGATCTCATTTAAAAGACAGTTAACAACTGTTTGAATTAGATGAGAGTGAGCTGAAGGCTTTACGAGCCTCAGGTCCGCCGCTGTAAAAGTGATTTGTGACGGCACATTTCTAAGTTGCCATAAATCACACCAACAAACCACTTCAGGTTCAGGGTGTGGTCCACGCTCTGTGGGGGTTTTACACTTGAATTGTTCATGTTGTTCGTAGCAGCTGATATTCTGCGAATGTTGCTCTGCTGCTGCGTTCAACATCGTAACATCACAGAAAAACTACAGAACAGATCTCCATGATTTCTTCAGGTTTCATCCAAGAAACAAATACTTAAATCCACCAGTACTGTAACAGGATAATGTTGCTATTTCACCACACGAGGGCAGCAGTGTTCAGTCTATAGTGTCTGTACAGCTGGATTATACCTCAGCAGAGGTCTGTGCTCTCCGGGTGCTTTCTAGTTGCTTCATTTATTTACTTAAATAAAACCCGTCCTGCTCCTTTATATTTACAGCCTCCTCTACAGTAGTTTAGTTCACATTCATCTTTGTTTTTACATGTATCTGTCCCTCCTTTCATCCTCTGTCTGAAACCAGCTGTTTTTAAACTGTCGATCGGGTGAGTGACAGGAGGCGGAGCCTGGCTCTCCAACAGGTGACTGTAAACAAAGTAACTTTGTTGACTGGAGAGTTAAACTTCACCAACAGATCAGATTCACCCACAGATCGTGTGGTAACTGTTCTATACATTAAATAAATACATGTTGAAAGCAGTTTGCAGGATTGTACCAGGTTGTCGAGAAATATTTTTGATACGTACGTGAATGAAGTTGCAGTATTTTTACATGTTTTCTGTAAAAGAAAAACCCCAGTTACATGTTATTTTGATGAGGGGCTGCTCCGTAAAGTAAACCAGCTGATTCAGGCTGTTGATGTGCTGTGACTGCTCCACAAACACCCATCACACTGATGATGCAACAGTGTGATATTGAACCCTCACACAGCTACATGTAGTGCAGCCTCTTCTTCTTCTTTAAACCTCTGCTGTTCCTCATGTCGACATGTTTTCCAGCTGTGGATCACATGTGTCATAGATCACATGTTAAAACCTTGGTAATGGAGAATGGCTTTGACTGGTACTCCAGGCTTCAAGCCAACATTCCCATGTTGGATGATGTGTTTCTTAGTGTGTAGGATGCTTCCTACCCCGCTAACAGATGCTAACCTCTGGATTGCAGTGAGTAGACCTTGTATTGGTGAAACAATCCCCCAAATAATCCAGGCTGATGACGAGCGCAGGTCAGAGGATCTATTTTGGGACCGTGGAGAGAGACATACTTCAACCCCCAACTGTAGACTCGCTGCACCCCGCACATACCCCCACTCCCTGCTCCATTTTAAGCACCAGGCTCCGGTGAGGTGAGCGGGGGGGGGGTGCTTCCTGCTGGCCTTGTGGTTGGACGGGTGCCTCTCCACTGTCACTGTCTATCTGCACAGCGGCTTCAGTCAGTCAGTGAGTTTCAGCCAAGCAGCTGCTCAGTCAGTCTGTGGACAGGAAGTGGACTCTTGAAGAACCAAACTCCTCCAGCAGCAGCTTCTCTCCGAGGTGGAGGAGCCGGATTCAACATGACCCGAGACTCGTAAGTGTCAGCGTGTGGTTGATGAGGATTTCAGCAGGGTCACACTATCAACAGAGGGGAGGCTTAATCAGGTGTTTTAAACCTTCTCCCTCTTCCTTACCCTCAGCATTATCACCGCTAAAGCAGGTTTAGCTTGTCCAACACGAGCTCCGAGAGATCCCAGCAGCAGGAGGATTAGTCTCTACACCTGTCTCTCTGTCCACCTGTCTCTCTGTCTGTCTGTCTGTCTGTCTGTCTGAACCGTTGACGACAAGCAACCCGCTTCAGCTTTTTGCTCCATCCACCTCTTCATTCATTATTCGCAGTCTCAAAGAGCCTCTCTCACCAGACGAGGAGCTTTTATATTTATAGAAGTGCAGCGGCTGTTAAACTCCTCCGAGTCCAATCAGTTTCCAGCTCAGTTACAGGACAGGATTCGTCTCTCTCCGAGGTGACGGGGCACTTTTCCCCTCCGCCGCCTCTGGAGCTGCTGCTGTGTTATCTAAAGGACGTGTGCAGCAGGAGGGACGTGGAGAGAAAAAGCTCTTTGCAGGCGTGTCTCCTCTGGGAGGTTGTAAAGTGTTGGTGGTGGTGGTGTTTGCATAATCAGCATGAGGCCGGTATTTCACCCTTTGCTTCACATGTGAGTGACCTGAGCTTCATTTCAAAGTGTGTCTCGATGTAATGAATGAGGGGTTTTCGTCGTCCCCTCCTTCACGGTCCCGAAGTGTTGACTCAGTATCTGTTGTCTGCTCGTCACCTGTTGTCCAACTTGTCTCCGTCGGGGTGAGTTCACCCGGCAACAATGACATCATTGTCCAGACTGGAGAACAGGAGCGCTGCAGGTCAGGTGACAGCAGCACAGAGTTATGCTGCCGAGGCCTTGGAGGGTGGTGTACACTGCTCTGTCTGTCAACTGTTGAGGGACAATTTGTATGTCTTCATCACAACGCACTGACTATACGAGCTGGTAAATGACACATATTTATATTTCTATGAGGGTTACAGAGTCTTATTGTACAGCAGAAGTCCTCAGGAGTAATTAACAGCTAACCGCTAACTAGCTAACATGTAGCTGCTCTAGCATTACTGAACCATTTACTGTAATATTTCAAACTACAGTGAAAATACTCTTCATTTTTCACAATTAAGGAGTACTGGTACTTTACATCAGTGGTCCCCATCCACCGGGCCGGTACCGGTCCGTGGGGCAGTTGTTACCGGGCCGCACACGAAGAATAAATAAAAGTATAACTTCCGTTGCATTATTATTAGAGCCTGAAAGACATTTTATTTTGAAAGGAACGACCGGATTCTCTTCAACTTAACTTTTGTCATTTCCTCACCGATCACGTATAACGTCAGATACATTAGCCAAAAAATAAGCCCGGAAAATAGCGAAAATGAATAAAACACAAACGTCTTTGGAGAGCTTCTTTGCAAAGGGTAAGAGGACAACTTTTCATGCCGCTTGTGTTATATTATTTTCGCTGTATTTATCTGACACACCTTGAAGGTCGGTCCGTGAAAATAACGCCGACATTAAACCGGTCCGTGGTGCAAACAAGGTTGGAGACCACTGCTTTACATCAGTGTTTTTATTTCTACTTCAGATTTACTGTCCACAAACTTTTAGAAGGAAATATACTTGTTACCACTGCTTTCATTTATGCAGCAGCTGTAGTTACAAGGTTTTATCAGTCAGTCAGGTGCTGGACTACTTCTCCACAGATGATGACGTAGGTGTTCATACTATAAAGTAATGTTTCAGAAAGCAGCTTTGTGAGTCACCTACAGTTTATTTAAATCCAGTTTACTCAGCATCACTTTATATATCACTACAGGAGTACTCGGTGTATCTGTTCTCTGTGTAGTCCTTGTTATTCATGTGATTACATGTTCACATGGGTTTGACCTTTACAGACAAATTTCACATATAAAATCCACAGGTTCACATGAAAATTTACATTTATAAATTTACAGGTAGGACTTTAATGCATTAATTCTAATTAATTAATTACAAAACAACACGGAGGAATCAGGTGAAAGCACAGTTTAAACCTGTCAAATGACCACTTATATTTCTGGTTGTTTTACCACAAGAAGAAAGACGTAGAAATTGCACTTTATGTTAATTTTTTAAAATTTATTTATTTATTTGTACTATTTAAATTCAATACAGTTCTGGATAAAGTATATCAAGTACTTCAAATGGCACTTTAACTTTACTTCTGTTCACTTTTGGACAGTGGTATTTTCTATTTATTTTTCTCTGTTTTGAATTGAAATGCAATTAAATGCATTTTTACAGACATTCAAAGAGCTGAGTTTACAAAATTCATGTCTGTATCTGTTACTTGATTCAGTCGTCCACTAAAATCCATTTAAGTTAAAAAATCCTGCATTTTGGAGCAAATAGTGTTATGTGATTAATTTGCGATTAATCAAGATTAATTAATTACAAAGCCTCTAATTAGATTATTTTTTTAATCAAGTCTCACCCCTAATAAATACATACCATGAAAATGTAAAAACCCCACATTTCCCATGTGCTTTGAAAGTGTATCACATTTTTCACATGTGCTTTTCACATGTGATTTTCCCATGTGAAGTTCATGTGTTTTTTCTGTTGTTCTGGACGTTATTTCTGAAAAAGCATCTTAGTCCTCGTGTGTCTCACGGTTTCACTGCTGCCCGGTCCACAGCAGGTGTGTGTGGACCAGACTTCACTTCAACTCCTGTTAAAAAGAACTAAACATCCAACTGAGTTCAGGTTGTTTGGTTGGTGGAGGAAACAGGAAGTGACACCATGACCCAAATAAGGAGATGAACACCACCTGAAAACTGCTTGTAATCAACATGATGAGTGATGAGTGATGAGTGAATTTCATGGGAATGAAAGTGTAACTGGAAACACTCTGACTGTTGAAAGTGACTCGACTGGATTGTTTCATCAGTGATGACTCATCACTTTGTCAGTTTTGTCAAGCTCATGAAAAAAGAAAGAGTTGTGCTTCATCAAAAGTCATTTGTAGCTAAAACATCAGACATGAGAAACATCAGTGTGTGTATCTGGTGTGTTAAACTGAGACCACCTGTGGCGTCATGTGTGCAGCTTTGTCTCAGTAATAATTGTCTCCCTCACGTCTCGGGGTGAATGGCGTGCAGCGCTGACACACCTGCTGACACCACTGGCAGGTGAATTTTTGTTGTACGTCTGATTTACACCACACTGGATGCTCTGCATAGCTGCATAGCTGCATCGCTGCAGACCAGAATAAGTTTGAAGGCAGCGTTGTTGTTTTTTGTTTTATTTTAATCTGAGATATTGAATTTATATGAGCCACTGTTTTGGCTCCGGGGGTCAAACTGAGAACTGCCAGTGCAGCTTCTGCTGAACACGATCTGTTTCAGGGTTTTTTTCTCCTGGGTGCGAGCTCATGTAAAATGATCCATGAGCATTTCAGTGCACCTGAAATCCTCCCCTGGGAGTTATGAGAGGACAAAGGCAGATTTCCCTGCTGTCCTCTGGTCAGCAGTAATAAAAAGCTGTGTGTGTTGGAGGCAGCGTCCTCACAGCGGCTGAGTTGTGTGGGAACAGGAACTATCTCACCATTAAATCACCTTTGTTATCGTGGAGCCGATGCCATCTCGTGGACACGCCCCCTACGCCGTCCTGAAGCACCTGTTTACTACTAGACATGAAACTTTTCCTGGACATCTGTGTTTCAGCTCAGAGTCCAACTCCTCTTATAAGTCAACAGTCCTTCGTCTTCGTCTGCTGGAGGACTCAGACGATGGTTTGTGACCTCGCCGCCGCCTCATCATCTCTCTCGCTTTGTGTTTGTCAGCGCACAAACATCCCGTCATCCGGAGACACTGGGGTTAAGCAATATCCTCTGATGGATGAACTGTTGGCAGCTGGCCTTTCTATTAAGATCAGGGTCAGATGGTCTGTTTCCAGCTCAGTCCCTCTGTGTCTTCGTTTATTGTCCTCGTCCTCTCCTCAGCGCTCCCTCCATCCATCTGTTTGTTCAGCCTCCACTGTGCTGTGCTGCATCCTGCTCATCTCTCTCCCTTCAGAGGTTTGGTTGTATCCAGTAAAAGTCTCATTAGAGGAGTCGCTGCAGAGAGGAGGGCGGGTCAACATGACACCAACTTATATTGTTTTTATACTGAAGGTCAGTTACATTTATTTCCTGAACAAAACCCTCATCATGTAACTGTTGTCTTCTTGCTGTGAGCCATTTCAGCCAATAGCATCCTTCCACTGACCTGTCAATCAACCTGCTGTGACCCGCACAGTTCAGACACTCCCCCAGAAAACACTGAGTCGAAGCAGCTGTAGTAGAATAACATTACAGGTATTATTAGTTAGTATGTAGTACTAATGGTATTGAGTAACGTTAGCTAGCTAACTGTGGTGTTTGTGTTTCAATGGACCAATCAGATTGCTCCAAGTGGTTTGTCCCGCCTCCATATTCTGTTTTTTGTTGGAAATACGTCACGATACAGAAGTGAGATCATGATGATGTTTCAGGGAGAGACTGTGTCAGAGTCAACTGGAAGTAAAGCTTTAGAGTTACTCCTCCTCCTCCTCTTCGTCCTCATCTGCCTCTTTCTCCTCCTTCCTTCTCCTCCTCTTTTTTCTCCTTTTCCTCATCCCCCTTCTCTTGCTCCTTCTTCCTCCTCCACCTCTTCCTCTTTCTCCTCTTCCTCCTCCCCCTCCTCTTCCTCCTCCTCCTCCTCCTCCCTCTCTGTCTCCTCTCACTCAGCTGGAGTTGGGTTTTTCTTGCATGCTGCTGCAAAAAAAGTACTGCTGACTAGCATGGTGATGTCATCTGCTTCAACACACACACACACACACACACACACATTAAGAAGAGGAGTGGCTGATGGTGACTGTCTCCTCAGTGAGACCTGGTCAGGGTCTCTCAGCAGTGTTGATGGACCTGGGTGATGATGGCAAGAGTCTGGGACAGGATGTTGTTGCTGTTTCACCACCAGAGGGCAGCAGTGTTCAGTCTGTAGCATCAGCTCAGCTTGATTCTACCTTGATGGAGGTTTGTTCTCCTTCAGAGCTTTCTATTTAAATTAAGGCTGTAACGTTCAGGTGGACGTCTTTAACATCGTCTCCAGCCCGTCCTGCTGACCACTTGTGTTGCAGTGTCACTACGACAGTGTCATGGCGGCACAGTTATCACAGCTACAGATGAACTGATTTTCAGATGGACCAGCAGATCACTGGCAACAAGAATTAACTTTAACATCAGAATAAATGACTTGTGTATTTCATGAGGATTGTTGAAATGAAGTCAGTTGGAGTTTTTTTGGAGCCAGCCTCTAGTGGCCGTCAGGTGTATTGCATTTTTTTTGCACTTCTGCATTGGCCTCATTGTTCAGCCCCATTTGCTTCGTCCATTTGTAAGTGAATGTAACAGTTGAGAGGAGGATACTGACACACTCCACAGTGTTTGTGAAGCCTGAGGAGCAGCACTGGTTCTACTGGTTCTGTGGTGGAAACACACCTTCAGTCACCTGATGTCTGAGTAAACACACACAAGCTGCTGTGATCCAGTATTTAAAGTAGAATAACTGTGACTGGGGATTTATTCAGAGCAGATTTAAGATGCAGAGTGTTTACAGGCTGCAGGATTCAGTGGTGGTTGGTCAGCTGATCAGCTCATCACATGACCCACGGTGTCACTCAGACTTTTTGTGAGGTTATTTGCAAAATGTAAATGTGTCAGGATCACAGTGAAGTTCACACATTCTCAACGTTTTCTCATGTGCCTGGTCTTTGGAAGCTGCTGCGTGGGAGTTGATGGTGTGTGTGTGTGTGTGTGTGTGTGTGTGTGTGTGTGTGTGTGTGTGGCATTTGAGCCACCTGTGCCCTGCGGCCTCCTGCAGTGACACAACCTGAAATGGCATCAGGCCCAGAGGGGGAGCAGAGACGTGCTGCTCGCTTCCAGCTCCGTCTCCTGCTGCCGGTGTTTCTATTAACAGAGCTCCTCTGTCTTCTTCCTACATCCTCCACTCACCTCCATCTTCATCCCTACCTTCTCCTCCATCTTCACCTCCAACTTCATCCCTACCTTCTCCTCCATCTTCACCTCCATCTTTATCCCCATCTTCTCCTCCAACTTCATTTCCATCTTCACCTCCATCTTCTCCTCCACTCACCTCCATCTTCTCCTCCATCTTCGTCTTCTCCATCTTCACCTCCACTCACCTCCATCTTCTCCTCCATCTTTGTCTTCTCCATCTTCACCTCCACTCATCTCCATCTTCTCCTCCATCTTTGTCTTCTCCATCTTCACCTCCACTCATCTCCATCTTCTCCTCCAATTTCATCTCCATCTTCTCCTCCACTCACCTCCATCTTCTCCTCCAATTTCATCTCCATCTTCTCCTCCACTCACCTCCATCTTCTTCTCCATCTTCTTCTCCATGTTCACCTCCATCTTCTTCTCCATCTTCACCTCCACTCACCTCCATCTTCTCCTCCATCTCATCTCCATCTTCTCCTCCAATTTCATCTCCATCTTCTCCTCCAATTTCATCTCCATCTTCTCCTCCACTCACCTCCATCTTCTCCTCCATCTTCTTCTCCATCTTCACCTCCATCCTCTTCTCCATCTTCATCTCCACTCACCTCCATCCCCATCTCCATCTTCACCTCCATCTTCTCATCCATCTTTATCCCCATCTTCTCCTCCAATTTCATCTCTATCTTCACCTTCACTTACCTCCATCTTCTCCTCCATCTTCACCTCTGTGAAGTGGGCCATGTGTGTTCACATGTTAGGACCTGCTCCTGTTGAGGTTCCTTTGTACAAATGTTCATCCATGTCTGAGTTACTGTGAATTAAAGTAACTTGTGAGGAAGCTGCTGCATAAAAACAACAACAACATCTCAGTGGTAATCAGAATCAGATGGATGAGTGATTGCAAACACTTTTTTGTAATCACAATGTGGAGATAATTTTTCTGTATCTTTTGAAATGCACCAAAATGTGAAGAACAAACCATGAATTTACACAAGTTTAATCAACTGCAGGAAAAACTGTAACTGTGAACAATGATACAAATTTTCCCATTTAAAAAAACAAAGTATTTTTTCTCACAAAAAGACAATTTCTCAGCATTTTTTTCATTTAATTGATAAAACATTTAAATTAAAGTTTAATGTGGTCCTCCCAGGCTGCACAGACCTCCAGACTCTGAGTGGATGAGGTGAAGCTGGGTCGTCGCGTCGACACATCAAACACTTGTACATTTCTAATCAGCGTTAAGATGGAAATAACTGATGACTGGACGCCTGCTCGCTCGCTCTGCTTCCTTCT
>OOFC01045827.1:0-10257 GCA_900323345.1 Pseudochromis fuscus
ACACGATTCCTGCTGGACAGTGGTAGGTCTGTATGCATGTTAGCTCTTAGCGCGGGCGACAGGAAGTAGCGTCACGGACAGGAAGTAACATCTCTTTCGCGCCGTTAATCAGAAACGTCCCGCGAACCTCCGAAACTTCCTGTCGCCCGCGCTAAGAGCTAACATGCATACAGACCTACCACTGTCCAGCAGGAATCGTGTGATCAGGTATGGACTAGTCATCCTGGACAGAAAGACCTGCCCACAGCCATTTGATTGACAGCATGAGCCATTAGGAAAAAGCAAAGGCAAAAGGTAAATGGAAAAGACAAAGACAAAAGGCGAAAGACCCGCCCACAGCCATTTGATTGACAGCTTGAGCCATGAAGTAAAGGCAAAGGCAAAAGGCAAATGGAAAAGACAAAGACAAAATGGAAAAAGCAAAAGCAAAGGCAAATGGAAAAAGCAAAGACAAAACAGAAAAAGCAAAATTGAAAAAGAATATTGCTACATTTGTTTTTTATTATTGAATCTGGTATTGATTCTCTTTATATTTCCACATTTATTTCCTATTTATTATGGCACTCCTGTGATTCCATAGTATCAACAGTCTTTCTGACATTAATAAATAGACCATTAGTCCGTTCATGTTTCAGAGAGCAGTGAGAGTGTTCATTCAATATACAGTCTGTGCCATTGTCCTGTTAAAAAGTACTCAGTCATGGCAGGTACAGTTTTACGAGTCCCTAAAAACCTCCATTTATCTTGATTTGACCCACATTGGAGGAGCTGCAATCCATTTTAATAGATAACAGTCAGATTTGAGCAGAAACAGCCTCAGTGTACAAATATTTGTAGCACCTGTATGAAAGTATTTCCATTTTTGTGTATTTTGGGTGACTTTAGGAAAAGTTGTCGTCAAATTTCAGCCTGATAGAAAATGACACCGAGAGGATTTTTATTGCTGTCAAATGTCAAAGTGGCACAAATTTGACCCAGACAGTTTGTGTATTTTTCCGGTTTTTCAGAAAACACAAAAAACTTGAGCCAAATATCACATATCGATCTTTTGACTTATAAAAATAAAACTGAGGTACAATCACATGATCTGTTCAACTGAGGCTGTAGGTCAGGGGCCCGGGACGCTGCAGGTTTTCTTTCCAGCCGGTCACTAAAGCAGGAGATTTTAATCATCAACACCTCCTTCAGTTTGAGGGAAGGAGCTCATCAGTGAGATCAGCTGCTGGAGAGAAAACCTGCAGGGTCTCGGCCTCCATGACACGACTTTGACCCCCCTGCTGTAGGTGATTTAACCAGAGGTGGCCAGCATCACGAGGAGATGATTTAGACCCAAACAATGACTGTGAAGAATTATTTTAGGAAGGTGTTTTGTGTTTTTTTTAACTCGTGTGTTTTTTTATATGACACCTAATCCACTCACTGCTGTATTGAATTTATAACTTATCTTCATATATAAAACACACAATATGTTTTGTCTGTAAACTACTAAATGACCACGCTGTAAAACTCTGAGGGAGTGTTTAACATCTTGTTAATTCATCCATGTTAGTAATGGGTCATAAAAATGTTTGATGTGAGAACAGCACAGCGTCCTCTAACGTGCATGTTGTGAGAGTGTTTAATATTATTTATTACCCACCTCCACCCAGAGGTTTGTTTGTTTGTTCATTAGCAGCATTACAGAAAATCTACTGATCACATGTTTGAGAACCTGTTTACACTTGGTTTCAAAATGAGTCTCGGGCGATCAGATCACAAGTGGACAGCTGAGACACATCTGTGTTTACACCTGTGTCCGACATGTGTCTCCAAAAGGGCCTGTGACCACTTGTGTTCAGATGTTACTATGGCAACCGTTTTTACGTCACTCGCCAGAACAGCACCAGATTTTGTAAACAGCTAAAAGAGAGAAGAAGGCGTCCACATGTGGTTTGAGTGACCGGATCGCAGTGTGTCTTGTTGTTACACTTGAATTTAGTGTCGTTCACTTGTGATCCAATCACCAGAGACACATTTTAAATCAAGTGTAAACAGATGATTTGAGTATCACTCAAGGAACAAATGGGTTTTAGTCCAAGTTCAGTCTGTAGCATCAGTACAGATGGATTATGTCTTGATGGAGGTTTGTGCTCTGGGTGTTTTCTAGTTTTGGTTTTTAGTATCAGCTTCTGTATTTTTGTTATGAAATCAGGGTTTTATTGGCAGGAGTATTAACCTGGTGCTAAATTATAGATGTATATATGTGGTATCTGCATTAATATCAATATCAGAGTGAAAAGCCTGATCTGCTGTATGTTGTTTGAAGTAATATTGAATATTATTTACTGCTAAGAAATAAATATTTGGTGGGTTTAATTTTAACACTGTGATAAGTGTTTACTGTTTACAAGACATTTATAGATTTCTGGTCGGCCTATTTCTGTTTTCATGTCCCACCAACATTTTGCATAGTGAGTGTGAAATGTCACTTCCCATCTGTGTCTGTCCATGTGTGAACAATTTACTTCTACCACATTAACATAACCTCAAACATTGGTTCAAGGATTCCCGCTCATTAAACAAGAATTTTCAAAAGACTGAAAACAAACAGAAGAAACTCTTCAGTGTGACGAGTGAAGGTTTTAATCTTTAACTCGCTCATAATAAAACCTGCAGAGGATTGTGTACCAGTCGAGCTGGTCCGGGTCCATCAAGTGTTTACAGTTATGTTGCTGCCTCTGTAAACTGATACAGTACGGCGTGAAAAACACAGAGAACGAGTGACCAGAGCTTTCCCCGTCTCGAGCCTACCCAGCAGTCTGCCGGGTGAACTTGATACAATGAGAAAATTGTTTGGCAACAAAAAAGCCTAGTTTGTCTGTGTGCGGCGCTCTGCTCTCCTCTGCTGATCTTTGTGAGGTCACAGAGACAGAAGACGAAGGACGGGGAGGGAGGACAAAAACCTGGTGTCAGAGGATGTTGTAGTTTATGGTCAACGATTCACGTTTATTGATGTTACATTAACATAACACATGTATGAAGCACAGTGTTTCATGCTTGAGGTGGACAGAGACTGTGTAGCATGGATGAGGACACTCTGTTTGTGGATCCACCTTTTGAAGGCAGGAGTTTGGCATTTGAACGTCGCCATGTTGGTTCTTCTGAGGAGGAAGTGACCACATTTGCATATGAAGGGAGGAGTGAGGAGGCGGGTCTGACCCTTGACCCCTTTGTTCCCAAACTTCTGCGTTGGCCTCATTTTTGTGACACCGTTGCTTTGTGAGTGTTTTCCTAAAACTGGCACCACTGTGGGTCTTCACTCTCTGTTTTCCTCTCCTCTCTCCATCTTCCTCATCCCTCCTCTTCTCCCTCCTGCCTCCTCAGCCCCGGAGCAGCCGAGCTGTAAGGCGCTGTACGACTTCGAGCCGGAGAACGAGGGCGAGCTGGGCTTCCGCGAGGGCGACATCATCACCTTGACCAATCAGATCGACGAGAACTGGTACGAGGGGATGCTGAACGGCCAGTCGGGATTCTTCCCTCTCAACTACGTCGAGGTTCTCGTCCCGTTGCCACACTAATGCAAAGAGAGCGCTGAGAGGAGACTGATAGAGACGAGGAGGAGGAGGAGGAGGGGAGGAGGAGGAGGAGTAGAATTAGTAGAGAGGGAGGAAATTGAACACAAGGGATGGTCCGCAGAGGTTTCATTTTCACCTTCAGCTTCAACATCGTCACCACAGATGAGCACCTTTTGTCTGGAGAAGACGTTCACATTTCAAAGTCCAGCCCAGAATTTACAACCTGTTTTCACTTGTAGGAAGAAAAAAAGATCTAAAGTTGTTATCTGACAGTAAGAAACATTTCTTGAGGACTAACTAATGGAAACTTTGTAAGCAATTTTTTTAACCATAAATTAATGGTCTAGAAAAAGAGAATTTGTAATAGATTCCCTACTTGCAGTGACTGGGGGACACATTCATCTCACACTGTTGTGTGACTGCAGTCTGTTCAAAACTCAGGTTAATCACCAACCGAACAGTCGCTTTTCAGACTGGAGAGGTCGACTCACGCTCTCACCGCGTGTCATGTAACCTGAACATATCCTCATTTCAAAACTGAAAACTTTGGTGCCTCTTCAGGACCGGAGCGTGTCTCCTGATGCCACCTGCTGGCGTGACTGAGAATTACTAAAATGAAACTTAACTGGTTGTATTACAAAAATAAGAAAAAATACTGCATTCACATTTTTAATGAGAAACCTTTAAAATGAGCCTCAGATGTTTGAGTTCAGGTTTTGGCTTATTTGCATTTTTTTTTTTTTTTGTTCATTTGATCTAAGTTGAGCTGTCCTGTGGTGGTAGCTTCAGTAAACAGGCCTGAAATAGTGGTTTCCCTTTTGTTTCAGTATTGGATTTAAACCAACCTCAACTTACTACAGCAGTTGTTAGGAGCTGGAACTGAGTACTGAATATTGCACCTTGGTCCTCCGGTGAGATTTCTGTGTGCGACCGATCACCACTGACACACAAACCCAAAGTTAAATGCAGAGGTTGCACCTTTATGTCACTTAAAGCCGGCGTGTGCTTGTTGCCTAAATGTCACGGTTGTCTGATAGTCTGTTCAACAGAGGAGACAGAGCCAAAAAGATTTTTATAAACTCAAACATATCGCTCGTTGAACTGCTCGTGATTCTGTAACTCAGCCATATACTCATGTAGTTTCAGGTCTGTCTATCGTAGCGTGTTAAGCCTTTATTTTTTTTTTCCTTTTGCGCCATATTGTCGGCACCTGTTAACTCCGTGTAGTGCCTGAACAGACGATGCTGCTGGCAGCAACTCGAGTCTTTTCTACTCATCTCTTAACTGTCCTGCTGTTACTGTCGTGTCTGAGAGAATGTGAAACCACCTCTGTGCTCTGATCGTTCACAAATGGCTCGGATTCAGTCGACTTGTTAGTGTGTTGGTGGCTGTTGGAGGCAGATGTTTAATTTGTTCAAACAAGGCTGGCTTCTTGTTCAGGATTTAGTAATCCAACACACACTGTGCAGAATGAGGGAAAGACCTTGAATTAAAAGGGAAAACATCAAGGGAAACTGTAAGTGTTCGCTGAGTCTTTGTTACCAAACGTTTATTTTCAGTTCGGCTGAATTAAAAAAAAAAAAGTTATAATTGTGATTGTCAGGTATGTGCTTCCTCTTCATTTCCCCTCTTTTGTGTGTTTGTCCATCACTCCACGCTGCCAAACACTTCCCCAACTCCTGATCTAATATGTTTACATCTCTGACTTTACTACATTTCAACGCTTGTATGAAGTTCAGGGTTATAAAGGGCGGTAGGCGGGTGCTGTCTGGATCACACTGTTATCAAGAAAAAAAATCCATGCTAGCTTTGTTTTAGTGCCTTTGGAAAAGAAAGGAGGAGGGAAAATATCCTGACTAATACAGAAACCAAAACCTAACCTAGCTACTTAAAAATAAAAACAATGGTCAAGAATTTCGTTTTTCTACTTGTGTTTTTCTCTCTCGCCGTCGGCACTTTCCTGTGTAAAAAATAAAAGCATGTGTGCACAGTTGTGCACGTGGATCACACTACAGTCAGTTTCCTGCACATGTTGTGTTTAGATCACCAGTGGAAACTGATATTTTTTATGTAGATTTTAATCCAAAATGTCCCACTGATTTATTTTCTTAAAGGGCTATGTATTTGTTTAATCAGTCTTAAAATGCTCTTTTGAACAGCAGTAAATCATCTGGCTCTCTATAGTATTATTTTTTATATACAAGACCTTAAAAACGTTAAATTAATCTTTGCATGTAGTCCTATATTACACCTTGTAAGTCTGTATCTTTAGATTTAAGTTGCCTTTTTACTTTTGGTATGAATTTAACCGCAATATTGTGTCCTTTATTATCACCGTATTTGTATGTGCTTTTTTTTTCTTGTTCCCCACCTCCCCAATTCTTACAATAAATAAAAAGGAAAACTATCTTATTGTTGTGTTTTGTATCTTTAGGGGAGAGAAAACATTAAAATATCAGGACGTACTGCTTTGGGTTTATACCTTAAAGGAATAGAAACTTTAGGCATATTTAACAATTTAGGAAAAGTTGTGTTTTTTGTGCTACCACTGGCGGCCATGTTGATGACATCACATGGGCTCAAAGCTGAATCTCCACTGGTGTTGCTCTCCAGTACAGAAAGGGGTAAAGCAGTAGAAGTGACTGAACAGGGATCTATTTCAGATTCTGTAGCTTCTATGTGCTGAGCCCATACGATGTCAGAGCATTTCAACCAATCAGAAAAAAGTATTTGTCTCGTATATTTTTCTGACTGGTTGAAATGTTTAAAATGGCAACCTCCATGTGATGAGATCAGAGAAGTTTGTTGAATTTGTACAAAAATTTCACGAACAGAAAGAACTGTTCAGTTTACTTTGTCTGTGCTTATTGGACATGCTTAACTTTGCTTAAATATTACTATACTTTACTTAAAATATTAACAGTTACTTACCCATTGTCATAACATGTTTGGATGCATTACATAAGTCATCCATGTACAGCAGGGGTGTCAAACACACACTCTGTGGGCCAAAACCAGCCCACCAGGGGGTCCAATCTGACTGAATTGTGCAAAATTAACATAGAAGACAAACTGTAATTTGCTACTTTTAATGTATACATTTATACATTTATAAGACAGGAGGGTAACTTTCTTTCTTAATTGCTTCCTGGTTTGCTTTAGCTTGTATCGTGTGGTGAGTCGGATCAGGTCAGGATTGCTACACAGATGTGAAAATGTGTGGAAATAGATCATTTTTGGATCTTGACAAGTTGTTTTAATCCAAATGTTTTGTGCATTTGTGGATCCACTGAGATCTGAAAGCTGTAATGCACATGTGAAAAACCTGAGGCATGATATTGTTGGAGTTGCATTTATTTTTCTTTATAAATTTTAGGCTCAAAATTTAAGATGTTTAGATTATTATGCTTTTATTTTAATGGTCCAGCCCGACTGTGGCCCTGAACTAAACCCCTGATGTACAGGATAAATAGTTGTGGACCCAACAGCGACCCCTGGGGGACACAACCGGCAATGTTCAAGTATGATGAGCTGCAGTCACCTGAATGATGGGAGGACTTATGTAGATGTAGCTGTATGAGCTCTTTAATTTGAGACATTCCCACATGATCTTGAGTTTTCTATTTATTTAATATATCTACACATATAATTTTACAATGAAGTGAAGAAATAACCCCGAGCCATGTTTAAATAGTTCCAGTGTGTATATTTTAATGCTTAGTGGATCATCAATCAGCAGGCTTAAGGCATTGCTCTGTCTTCATACATGTACGTCACACAATCCACAGTTAGTAATAAATACAGAACAGGTAAAGAGGAAGCAGTATCAGTCCTAACCAACAGGACCGGTGTCTCACATAACCTGGCAGGGACAGTAGACAGGCACATTCACACACACACACTCGGTTCATGAGACTAGTGGATTTAAAAAAATCAACTTCCTTGGCACAGTGGGTTTTTACTTGCACTGCAACCTTGACTTGAACACAAACATTCACAAAAACCTACTGCGAGTACAGTCGAACACAGACGCCGATGCCTACACTTCTAATGTACTGTAGCATATTTTGCACTACTTGTGTTTTGTTTTTTTTTTCCATCAAGCACTGCTCTGTTGGTTCATAAAGGCAAAACATTAAAGTTGTACGTATCTGGCATTATCTGCTCACACCACAGGTTACTGGCACAGATAGGCACATAGGTCCACGTGTAAAAGGTCAGAGGCCAGGCAGGCGGATGTAGTGTCGTCCTGTAAAACCGTGGAGAGTGTGTAGAGATGGATGCAGCAAAAGTGAAGCCAAGTGCAATACCACTGATGGCCACTAGATGCTGGATCCAAATGTAGACTGTGCACAGAATGGATACAGCTAACGTGATGTCTCCTGTTGGTTTTTGAGGCCAGGAGTTTGGGACTAGAACATCACCATGTTGGTTTTTTTGCAACCAGAAGTGACCATATTTATAAGAGAGGAGTGAGGAGGCGGGACTAACCCTTTAACCAGAGGACACTGTCCAAGACCAGAGCTACTGATCAAACTAAACACAGCTCTAAATGTTTTGCAATTTTAAACCTAATGTTTTTCCCAGATGGACCACCTGATCACTGTTAATAAGGACTGACTTTAGCTGATGACATCACAGTGACTTGTGGGTAAAAATGCACTGAGTCAGAGGCAGAGTTTTTCGGAGTCCGCATCTAGTGGCCATCGAAGGTATTGCACTTTTTTTCACTTCCACATTGGCCTAATTTTTGAGACGTGGTCACTTCGTCCATTTCTATTTCAGGTCGATGGCTCCAACTGACATGAATGAAAAAAAATTATTTTCAGTCCAGAAATACTCCATAGAGCCATAGACTTGAAATAGAAACGGACGAAGCAACTGCGTCTCAAAAATTAGACCACTGTGGAAGTGCAAAAACGTGTAATACCTTCAATGGCCACTAGATGCTGACTCCAAAATACTATGCCTCTGACTCACTGCATTTTTACCCACAAGTCACTCTGATGTCATCAGCTAAAGTCAACTCTTCGTCTCAGTGATCTGGTCCATCTCAAAAAAAAAAAAAATCCCAAGTAGATATTCAGTTTTGAAAACAAAAATATTAAAATATTTAGGGGTGTGGTTAGTTTGATTGACAGGTCTGGTCTCCAATAGAACCAGTCTCATACATACTGGGGCCAGATCCGCCCCCTCACTCCTCCCCTCATATCCAAATATGGTCACTTCTGGCTCCAAACAACCAACATGGCGACGTTCAAATCCCAAACTCCTGCTTCAAAATGTGACGTCACGTTAGCTTCATCCATTCTACAAACAGTCTGTGGTGGTTTATCTGTTGTTATGGTTTCCAACTTGATGCTGTTTGGTTTGTATGTCTCAGATTTAACATCCCCACAGTCACTGAAGTGTGTGTTTAACTCTCAGTAACAAAAATGAAGCATCACTCATGCACAGGAGTGAGCGTTCAAGGCATCTATGTTTTTTTTCTAAGCAGGTTTTACATTGTGCACCTGTCCCACCACATCTGTCAGCTCTCCGAAACATCAACGTAGCAAAGGTGTTGGACCTGGAGCCGCCTCACCGCTCACTGCATGCTGCACAGCTGACTGTAGACGTGCTCCAGGATCTGAGAGTAGGCCTGGTCTTTGGGGGCGTGGCAGCTCAGGGAGCCCTGAGGGAGGAGGACAGGCCGGGTCAGCTGGGTCACCGACCTACAGTAACATCTGTTCAGGTACAAAGTGAAGCAGGTACCTTTATCTTGTCCATCATGGTTGTGTCAGGACACCAGTACTGGTTGAACTGGACGATGTCGGGAGCTGTCCTGTAGTAGTCGACCAGCAGCATCTGTGCAGGAAACACAAATGCTGTTGATTTACAGCAATAGATTTTTATTTCTACAGTATTTACACAGGCGGCAGTGTCGGTACCATCTCATTAAGTACATCACTGGTGAGGAAGTTGTCCTGTACGTATGTGACCTCCACAGCCACTGGGATACCGTAGTCGTTGGGCCGTTGCTGCAGGAAGAAAGAAAACCTGAGAACATACGTCTGAAATAAACACTGCTAGAAACTATCAAGAACGCTGAGTGGTTTTAATCCACTGGGTAAATAATGGACTAAATACATACAGGGTTAATTTAACATGATGGGTAAAAACAAAAAGCTGAGTGAGAAAAATACAGATTTGTAAAAACAACAAAATACCGTATTTTCTGGACTATAAGTAGCTACTTTTTTTCCGACGCTTTGAACTTAAACACCGGTGTTTCTCATGTATCGGCGGCACGAAGCTCGTTAGCTTTTTACAAGCTAGCAAGCTCCGTGCATTTAGCGTTGTCACATCAGACCCGGTCAGAGCGGACCACATGAAACTGTTCGAATAAATTCAATAGCGGCTTATAGGCAGGTGCGCTCAATAATCCGAAAAATACGGTACTTGGGAAAAAAAAGTTAGGTTAAAAACTAAATGTTGGTTATTATTATTAATAATAATAATAATAATAATAACAAAATGTTTGTAAATAAAAAGGAGTTGAATAAAAACACTAAAACACTGGAAAAAACTGAATATATTGGTTAAAAACAATAAAATGTTGGTTAAAAAAAAATAAAATGTTGGGAAAAAAACCAAAAAATGTTGGGTAAAAAAAATGTTTGAAAAAAAAAAAAAAAAGTTGGATAAAAACAACAAAAAACTG
>OOFC01045855.1:0-13137 GCA_900323345.1 Pseudochromis fuscus
ATTGTCCAGATGGGGATAAGGAACAAATGATTAGATTTTGGAAGTGATCCGGATCACCGTCTGGATCCAGGAATTTTTTGAAGGATTCTTTAACACTGGGAGATAGGACCATATGTGACATTTCTGCATATGACTCCACCAAAAATGGTCAAGACACTTTGAAAAAAAATACAGGACAAGTTTCTAACATGGTCTACAATATATCAAAGATTGATCCGGATAAAGGAATAATTTCAGATAATATGATCCAGAATATGAAAAAATCCATCTTTGAAACTTGCATCATAAAAAAACAAATGAAGCTAGAAACATGCAACAGACATCTTTAAACAGCCACGACGCTGTGGAGCTAATATTGATATAAATAAACACAAGACTAATACTAGTAATATCTTTGGTGGAAGTCACAATATGAAGGAAATGTTGTGTTTGGTGGAGGTCTGTGCTCTCCCAGTGATTTTCTAGTTATGAATAAAATCAGTTTTCTTTGAAACTGATCCGTGTGGGGTCCCATTTATGTTCGGTCATCCTGTAACGAGCCTGTCTTGGTGGCTGCAACAAAAACCTTTTGCTTTGCTCTGAGATCTGGGTCCTGCTACTCCTGACATCAATGTACAGCGGGAACAGGAAGTGATAAAATGTACACTTCAGTTTCCTCTCTGTTTTTTTTAAGCTAACTGTATACATTAACTCTCCATAACCAGCATTTATATTATGTAAATTTAGTGAATGACAACATGGTGAAACACAATTGTAATGATGTGAAATGTCATTATTGGAGAAACTAGGATTACTGAAAACAAAACCAGACTTGTACTGTGTTGAGCCATTTGATACATTTTTGTTCACTAATGATACAAAGTGACTGAAAGTGTTTGAGCTCTGGTTCGTGTCTCGTCTGCTGCAGCAGCATCACTGATGTCAGGTCAGTCTGACTGAACCCCACAGTCACATGTTCCCATCCTGGAAGTGGGTTGGATGTGTCGTGGAGGCTCAGGAAACCTGGCCGGCTCAGCTGCGCCGGAGCCTTGAGTTGCATCACGTCCAGAAACAAAGAAGCTCTGGCAAACTCCCCGACAGTTTTATCATCGCTGTTCAACATGTTGAGAGGACGGGACAGCCTGGAGGAGTCGTAAATCCACTCCACAGTCTGTGCACCAAACCGTCGCTCCAGTTGGTGTGAATGAAAATGTCTCAAGTTGAATGAGAGCTTGAGCCAAAAAGACAGCGACAAAAACGATACTGCCTTTATAGTTGAAATGGTTTGAATTGCATGTTGAAGAAAACACTGAGTGACCATGTTTGGACACAAAATAGTTCATGCTGCACGCTGACAGGACACAGAACGGAGAGCACCGGTCCACAGGAGGTTGTTGGTTTGATGTGGAATAAATATCCGGTTTGATGCAGATCCAGTGAAAACGATGCTGAATATTTATATGTCACACAAACTGGCCTGGAGGAACAATCAGACGGCTTCGCTGCAGGAATCAGATAGCAGCTCTCGGACTGCACACCAGCCACACACAAGCTGCTCATTTGCACTGGCTTCACACTTCTGATTGCACAAGTGGTGTGACTAGCAGCATGCATGATGAATTTTTCTGTGTGTGTGTGTGTGTGTGTGTGTGTGTGTGTTACCAGTGTATCCTCACCTAAATCACTGGCATCCTTCCTGCAGAGCTGCCAACACACGCAGAGGAATCCAGAGGCTGAGACGACAGCGAGTGCAGCAAGGATACGAATTAAGTACACGTGTCGCTTTTTGTTATGCGCCGTGTGGCCCCACTCGGGTCGGAGAGCACAAAAAGTAGCCTTGATACTGACTGACAATTCCTGATACTTAGCCTCCAGCCCCCGTACTAATCTCCATACCGGGAGTGGAAGGCAGACATTTTAACAAGCTTGTAAGCTCTGTGGCAACCAGGAGAGGAATCTGCTTCCTGTCTGGCTGCACACTCTTTGTGCAATATTTCCCTGAGTGGAAATGCAAAGAAATAATTACCCACAAACATCTATCAGTGATCCTCTGGTGAGTTAAAGGCAGATTGTCAGTGGTGGGAGACACTATCAGAGGTTTGTTTCAGTGCAAAGAACAGAAGAAGAATTCTGCTGGTATCAATAATCATAATAAATATTTCTTCACTGCAACTATTACGCCTCCTTTCAAACTGCATTCATCCTTATTTGAATTTCCGAAGGCTAATAGTCGTGATTGAGTTTAATTGACCAGCAAATCGAGCAACACTGAAGCATTTCTTGTGTCTTCTTATTCCAGTAATATTTTAAATTCCTCAATTAACCTCCCACTCATTCAGTCTCTTGCAAATTACTACACAGCAAATGGGCCATGAAACTCTTTTATGTTCATTAGCAGAGATATTTTTCACTTTATAGACATAAGCTGGAGTTAAATTGTAAAAATACAACCTTACAAGTCCCCACAATATTTTAATTGTTTAATTGAGACGTCAAATGATGAATAATATGAGATCTAATGAAGTGCTTGTTAGCTGATTAAATGTTTGATATCATTGTTACAGTTTACCTTCAGCTTCATCAGGCAGTAAAGTAACATTTATTAAATAGTTTATGGCACATCGTGATGAAAGTTTCAGCACAAACAGACATTTGTTGATTGATTTGTCAGAGCTTTCAGTTGAGGCTGGTATTTAAACAGATAATAGCTTTAATACAAAATAATTAATAAATCCTGTGTGTTTCTTTAATGTGTTCACAACCATGTTACAGGATTTTACAAACCACTTATTAAAATTCAGTGAGAGGACAATCGACTGCAGGGTGCAAAGACACTGTGATGAACCACATACGAAGAATTCAAACATCTCCTGATTGGATGTAAGTAAATGAATCTCCATGGATACGGCTCCACCATCCTCCAGTGTCTCCAAACCCTCATTGAAACCAATGAACGTGAAATTCTTTGACTGAATGCTGCTGCTTCAGGCACGCACACACACACACACACACACACACACACACACACACACACACACACACACACACACACGCATGCACGCACACACCTGCCCCAATAATGACCACAAATGTTATCATTGCAGTTGTGGATGTAACGTGTTGTTTTGGTGTCCAGTAACATCATGACATCCTCTCATATTGTAAAAAATAATCACAAGCAGCAGCATCATGTATTTATTATGATGTAGTTATTCAGTAAGATGCTGGACAGGCACCACACATTACCCCTCACTGCTGTGTCTCTTCTCGGGCTCCAGATGATGAGAAAACACTTCATTCACCCACTGGACGTCTCGCTCTGCTGTTGCGTTGCCGAGCAGCAACAGTCTGGTAAATAACATGTCCAAGTGACACGTTGTTTGCTTGGCAGGACGTGGAGTGAAGGCGGACAGGTCGCTGCCCTCACAAACACTGAAGTGTGTCCTCACCTCACGTCTGCAGGATGGAGAGTGAAAACAAACAAGGAAGCACAAAACTGACTCCGACCAAAAGTCTCGGAGAAAGTAGTGAACTTAAAACTGCTTTTTCAAAGATCCTTCATCAGGGGTTCATGTCTTATTATGAGGAGATGCATTGTACAGAAGATTCTTTTGAACTGATGTGTCTAAGAGCAGCAGCATCATGTCTTATATAATTTATTAGACGTATAAAGTGACTTGTTTGATGTTCAGATTTGCCTGCAGAGGGACATCACATGTTTCTTGTAAAACACTGCAGGACTGACTAATTGCTGAGTGTTTGCGGGGATGAATACGGTCTGCTAATTGCTGTCGATTGTAATTGATAGATTCACGATCATTACCTTTAATGACTGTCATTTTTACAAAGGACGTGAGGTTGAGACAACACGTCAGCCAGCTGCACTGTGAGATATGGGAGGGATTTAATCATTAGAAGATTTAAAAACACATTGGAGTTTAGTGTCTGGCTCGTGTAACAAGAACAAAGCTGGAACAAAGACACATCTCCAACACTAAAGTATCAAGGGGTTGTAAAACTTCCCTGATTGTAAAGCAGACTCCCTCTAGAGCAGCTTTTAGTTAGTTTAACACTGCTCTCCTTATTCATTACTCAGTATGATGATGTATTTCCTTTCAGACCAATCAAACCGACAGAAAACAATCAAACTGCTTCTACTGAACCCAAACAGTCCGAGGATGTAGAAGCTGCTTCACTTTGAAATGATAAAAATCCTCCTGAAGCTGTGTTTGCAGAACAGAGAGAAGATCAATAACAATCAAGACTCTGATTAGACCAAAGGGCCTGTCCTGTTTGGATTACATCAGATCTCTTAAAGTATTCAGGCCTGTGTGTTACCATGTGTGGACAAATAAATCTGGACTCTCAGTTAACTTAAATATACTCTCTTTGCTTTTTACCCTCATAGAAAACAAAGGGTTTTCTCATTGCTCTCGTGTTTCCATTTGATGAACCGTCCTGGTGTCATAGACAGGTCTCCACACCTGTCCTCTCTGCTGCAGCAGCATGTGAGGATCAGTTCATCCGTGGCTGCAAAGCGAGGAATAGTCTCAGTGATCCACAGCGACTTTAAAGATGGTGGCAGATCAGTGGAGAGCTGCAGATGAGAGATGAAAAGGAGGGAGGGAGGGAGGAGAGACAGACACAGAGTGAGGTGAGAAGTTAATATCTCTCGTACCACATATCCTGCATATCATCCAAGTGAAATAACAGCAAGTCCATCAATGCAAATATGCACAATTACTGCAAGTTTGGAGCCACTTGATATTTCAGACACGTCACAGGGATGTTCAGCGTGGTGGAAATCGGAGAGAATCAGCCTAATAATCTTTGTAATATTAAAAAACACATTCATTATTCTGCGTTGTGAAGCCGGGGAATGTGGCCTTACAGAGCAACCGATTTCCAGTTCAAAAAAACAAGAAAACATCCCTGCAGTCTTTCACAAACTCTGTGAAAACTGAGTGACGGAGTTACTGTCCTCATTAGCATTCGAAGCTGGGGGTCATTGAAATACCTGATGCTAAATCCTGCAGCACATTGTGTTCCTCAACAGATTAAAATTTTAAAAAATGTTGCAATTAAGCATAAATCTAATCGACCCTGAGCTCTGACTCATAATTCATCTATTTGGCTGTGAACATGCAATAAATACTGCATCAGCACCGCTCCATGTGCATCTCGGGGTTCAAATGTATCTATATATTTACAGGATTATTAGGAATTAAATGGCTTAATCCAAAGATCTAATAAAGAAAACAGTGAATACAAACTGGATTTCAGAGGCAAACACTGTAACACACCCGCAGCCATTGTGGTAACGTATGATAATGATGATACGGCTATTTTCTCTCCTCTATTGTGGCAATAATCATAAAGAAGTGAGCGTACACCCCTGTTTCCAATACATTTCTGTGCTTCCTTCAGAAAAACAATACAATAAAAGCAGTGGTGATTTATGGCACAGTAAACTATGGTGAAGAAGGCTGTGTAATCATGGCCCGTGGAGGTGGATAGCCTCTCATAACAGTTAGCAAACATTTCTTAAAACCAACCACTTTTGCATAAAGCAGGATCCCGGCAGAGACTGTAAATCATCCCTGCAGCCTCTTCACGTTTCCTCGATGACAACCAGTTGTGCTCCATCCTTACTTTTCTGCTTTATTAAAAGACCAGAGTAAGGTCCAACGTGACAGCAGACCAATCTCTGAAGCGCTCCGTATAACACCCTCCCCTGCCACGTCCTGCCCCCAAATTAAGATTAATTACAGAAGAGGCCAATATGCTGAAATGGGAAATTATATGCCCCCAGGAACAGGGCTCTATAGATGCTCTGTCTCAGTTAGTGGAACAGCTTTTAGATTGCACTCACATATCCTTATGCTGAGCCAAGCAGACGTGGGATTGACTGTCTGGCTGTGTTCTGCAGGCTTGATAACACCTGGCAGAGAGGGCTCGGGATATGATGACACTGATTAAAGCCACTTTTATTGCATGTCAGGTGGGTTTGACGTCCTCTTATCTTTCTAATCATTACTCACACTGAGACAATGCACCACACCCCTGTGAGTAATGCAACACACAGGCTCTCTATAATGGAGTTTGTGCAGCATTTGAAACTTGGAGTCAAGGAAATCAGTGGTCCCCAACACCGGGCCGGGGTCCGGTACCGGTCAGTGAGGGATTTGTTACCGGGCCGCACAGAAAGAATAAATAATTTAGCCGATATAATTTCCATTGTATTGATTAATAGACTTTGAAATATAGACATATACACTAGACGCCTCACCGACTGGATGGTACATACGTCAGTGTGTCCGCCATCTTGAGAGGGTCATTTGTCGAGACTTCAGCATTGATGCTGCATCACTGCTCTGCGTGGGGTTGTACAAACCAGCAAAATAACGACACCCGACTGCATGGAATTAGCTAGGAAAATATTTTTGTTTTTGTTGTTGTTGTGTTTAATAATTATTTTCTTTTAAAAATTATGGGTTTTTTTATTTTAATGAACTAAAAATGAATGCAATGATTCTTCACAGTCACGTAAATGTATAGTTTTGTGGTTTTCTTCAGAAAACACATCGCTGTCACATTGACTTTTTTTTAATTGACAATAAATAAAAGTGCAATACAGTATAAGTGCAAAATAATACAGTTTAACAGCAGATGTTAAAATAAGATACAAAAACAACAAAAAAGAAAAAAAAATAATACCACCAGGGGAACAATGGAGGTACATGACATTACAATATGAAATATTTACAAAATGAGTTGTTAGTTTGAGTAGCTTTATTGTTATTGACATGTTTTATAGTGTTGATTTATTGTTTAAGTTCATTTTCAAAGTGATGTCCATTAGGTTTTGTTTGTGAAAATTTGTTTTTGTGTCACATTGACTTGTATAGGTTGACAGGGCAGACTTGACCATCAAAATATGGCGGGCACTCTTACGCATCGAAGCGGTGGGCGGACACAGGCTCTGCGGCGTCTAGTGTATATGTCTATGGTCTGAAAGATGTTTTATTTTGAAAAACGACCGGATTCTCGCCGACTTAACTTCCGCCTGTGCCGCGTGACACGTCAATACTTGTCTCGGTCACGTGGTGCGACGTTACCAAAAAGAAGCTAGCGAAAGTGAGAGAAAAACAAACGTCTTTAGGGAGCTGCTTTACAAAGGGGGAAATCCCAATTGAACAAGTTTTTTATTCCGGTCGTGTTATTTTATTTTTGCTGTATTTATCTGCCACACCTTGAAGGCCGGTCCGTGTAAATAATCCCGACATTAAACCGGTCCGTGGTGCAAAAAACGTTGGGGACCCCTGGTGTAAATCGCACAAATATGGAGGAGGTGAGTGTGAGAAACACAACACACCACAGCATCACTTTATTAGTGAATAGGCAAACACTTCCCATCATTCATCTGGAGCCACCTGCACCCTGAGGGAAATATCTGTCTCTTTAAATCCTAAACGCTCCAGTCTGTTCACCTGTGCTGTTGCTAACTGTCTGTCAGGAGTTTGGTGTTAATTGGATGATGTTCAGTGGGTTTTAAAAGCTTTTGTGATGAAATGAGAGGTGAAGCTAAACAATCAGCTATAGTCACAAATGATGTGAATAATTAAACCACATGTTCATCATTTACTCTCATTGTTTTCACATTTGATACTTTAGTATAAATATATTGATTTATTGCTTGAAGGAAACATACAGGTCAAACTATTACTAGTTGAATTATAACCTTCAAAACATTCAAGAGCAGAGTTATTAAAAGTAAATGTGCTCATTATGCAGAATAGGATTTATTATTGATAAATGAAAGTGCAGGTAGCATTTAAATGTTGTGTTTTGTGGATTCTGACTAATTACATATACTGGTATTTAAATATAGTTATTTAATCATTCAAATATTCCAATTTCTTCAACATGAGAATTGGCTGTTTATCACATCATAGGTGAATTTATTCATATATCTGTGTATATTGTTGTGTATTAATAATGTAAAAACTTATTTTAAATATTTAAGAAATGATGAATCTCTGGGATTTGAGAAGCTGGGAAATATGTCACTTTTTCTATTGTTTACTAGACTGATTATAAAAATCTGCATGTCCATTCAAATAATAATTTATATTGTAGTTTTCATAAAACAAGTTCACAAAGTGCTTCAGAAAATAGAAAAGACATAATGCAATCAATAAAACATAGTTAAAGGAATAATCAAGGGAAATTTATTGAATAAATATATAAACTGAAAAAAAACTTTAATGAAAGATTTATAATAAAATGGGTTTTCAGAAGAATTTAAAAACAGGACCTGGAGGTAATGTGTCCAATTAACTGAAGACCCTGACTGTGATGTCCCACCACCCTCTGTCTCAGGTCAACTCTGGGAACAGAGACAAAAACCTGGGCTGCTCTCACAAAACCAACAGACATGAAGCACGCCACGCTCCGCCCGGCCACCTCTCCTCTGGCGTGGCGTCCAGCTCCGGGTTCACGATGCTGCAGAAACACACGGAGGCTGATTAGTCTGTGCACATGAGCTGCACTAATCAACACACCTGCTCTCTCCCTGCAGCTTTACTCTGCAACGTAGCTGTCAGATAAATCCTATAAAAAGTACAGTGTTCCCCTCAAAAATGCAGAGGGATGGACTGTAATGTGGCATCACTGGAAAACACTCATGTAAAGTGCAAGTACTTTAAAATTGCACTTAAGTCGCAAGTAGATGTTAGTGAGTACTTCAAAAGGAAGTTATTTTCCACCATTTGTTGAGTAGTTATGTTCGAAAAAAGTTTATCTATCTGTCTATCTGTCTATCCATCCATCTGTCTGTCTATCTATCTAGAGTTAAAAAATAAGATCTCATGGGAATCTGAAACTTTGTACTTTGATTGTTTTGGTTGTTTTACAGTTATACAGTTATAACTGTCACATCTTGCATCACATTGCACAAGAATTGCTGCATATTTTTTCCATCTTCCAGTTTTTAGGCAATTAGCTGCCTGTGTTTTACTCACACTGACACAAGTATGAACAACAGTCTTTGCACAAAACTGCCTTTTGTTAACAGCTCTGTGTCTTTGTTGCAACAGACATCGCTTGAAGCTGGATGTGGACTGCAACATGCGTCCTAAAATAGGTACAACACACGTACATTATGTCTGTGCTTTGTGTGTCCTCACAGCTGCACATACATACAGGATATAAATACATCTCACTAACAACTACTAACTGCAGACATTTCTTTGTAGCCTTCACAGTGTTGGTATCAAAGCCTCCATGTGATGGAGGAAAAGCTTTGACCAACTTGGAGCCGCGCAGCCACCAGATCCCACACTGTGAACATCACCGGAGGAGAGCACATGCTGGGAGCTGCAGAGGGGAGCTCAGCACCTGGCCCGTTATGTAATGCAAGTGGCTCATTGTTCAACACGCAGCTCCGTGTGTTGTGCTTTGCCATCTGTGTCACATTATGTCCTGGACTGTGTCCGGTCCTCTCACCGACGGTGGAGGCAGTTGGTGGCTGCAACATGCTAACAAACTACTTCACACAGAATCTGACACAGTTTTAATCAGTTCAGCTCAGGACGGGGAGAGCTGGAGAACAGTGCAACCAGTTAAAAATAAGTTTTCTGTCTCCAGGCTTTCATCAGCAGGACAGAGGGGATCTACAACCTTATAGAGGACACTGCACGGGATCGTACTGGTGCACATGGGAATCTTTGTGCTGAGCTGCTTTTCCACTGGTGCAGCACAGATGTGTACTGGTTCTTCTGGTGAATGATGGAGACTTGTTTTAAATGTTTGCATTGAACTTTATTATTCTTCTTCCAGAGGTTTTTAGGATCAAACCACTTCCACATGCTAGAAAAATCATTCAACTATCAAGATATGTCTCAAACGCTCTTCAAGAACGTGTGTGTGCAGCATTCAGATTTTTCCTACTTCTTCTACTTTTTATCATTTCAACTTATTTCACCAGATAAAACTTCATGGAGAGAATCTTCAAATTCCACTTCAGCTTCCTCCACTTTGAACTTTAACTACCTCCACATACTTTCAGCTACAGTCACATTCAACCTTCATCTTCTCTCCATCTTCTCTGGACATGTTCAGCTTTTTGTGCTTTTGTTTTGAATTTTTCTAGCATTTTAGTGCTTTCTGTTTGGTTGTACTTGCATTTTAAAATGTTTGAATTTGGTTTTTTGAACCAACATTTGAACTCTTTCAACTTCTGAGGCTTTGACTTGTATCCTTTTTGAAAATTATTCTTCGTCGCATTTTCAGTAGGAAATGTGTTTTGTACTTTAATAACTGGTTAATTTTCACAAACCTAATGACTCAGTAGCTTGTTTGCATCAGTTGTTGTTGGTTATTTAAATAAACTATAAAAGGCAGAATTGATTTAAATCGTTACAAAATATCACATCAGATTTAAACAAACAGAAAATCTAACGTCAGCTTCTTCATGACAGACACTGACCCACTGACCTGCTGTTGATATTTCTCTGCTTCCTGTTTGTTCAGGGAACTGACGACTTTAAAAAAACACTGGTTCCCAGTCAGACCAGCAGCTGACAGAGGACATGGAGGCCGTGGCCTTGGTACATTTTCCACATCATTTTTCATACACTCAGATATTAAAGGAGAATAAATTGTTTCTGTTGAAGTTTTCAATAATCTGATGTTAATCTAAAGATATATTACAGCTTTTACCAACATGTCTTCTAAAGAGTGTCTAAACACCACCACCTACATCAGCTCTAAACATCTACACCAGTGTTTTCTTCTGAACTTCCTGGATTACAGGAAATGTTTCAAGTAAAAGTTACATTTAGTTGTTGGTGTACCGTCCCCTCGTGGTGTTGATCTGCTTCCACATTCACACTCTCTGTCCTCGTGACAACACAGTATTTATATTCTTGATCAATACTACACGACTTGACAGCCATTGTCACAGATCCCACAACCACCGATGATGCGCACTAATCAACAGCGTAACCCCAGTCCGACTCGGAGCGCCGGCGTTGATGGCGACTGTCGAGAAGAATTAAGAAGTATGGCTCCATGTCAGAGCCGGATGCACGTATCAATCATCTGATGATGAACGATGCAGTCGAGGGAAAGTGAAAGTGTTCTGCTTCTGTATACGACCTGATAACTCTCTGCAAACACATCTCGTCCTTCAGCAGAGTGTCAGAGCGAACCTGTTTCAGAGACAAAAGAAAGCAATGATTAAATTCCTGCCTTCAGCCACAGAGAAACTCAGCCCTCCAGAGGATAACACCAGCCAAGGTCACCGCATTCACACTGCAGAGCACGGCTCCTTCTCTGTTTGCTTGTTGTTGTGTTTTTCCCACTGAAGAAATATGAAGTGTGAACCGTGGAGGGAGGAGCTGCCAGAGAGAGATCGGTCGGAGAACTATCAACATGGTGGATTGTAATCTATTACAATGACGTTCCCAAGGATCAAAAGCAATGAGCTGCTGACTGTTTAATAAACTGCGAGCTTACACTGCAGTATGGTCTTAACTATGATTCATTACTGTCACTGAATCTTCTATGAAAATAAAAGAGGCGCCTGAGGAGGCTGCTGGATCGCAGCCACACTAAATTGCTGTAAATTGCCTCTGCATTACATGTAAAGACTTTTTGTGGAGTTCATTTTGCTCTGTTTTCTTTCCCTTTCCCTTTATTTTACCACCAATTAAAAATGCATGAAAGTACGAGTTTTAAGATCCTCATGACTCGCCATGGGGTTTTTCAGTTTACATACTCAAGGCGCAGTTTGATATTTTATTCATTAATGTGTTTCCTCACATCATAATTATAGAGGTAGACTTTAGGAGCTCGCCTCAAAGTCAAGGCTGACATTTTTTTATTTTTTTTTGACATCATGGGGAGCTGACTGCTGTGGATGTTCTCCAGCTTCATCCCATCACACAGAGCAGCTCTTCAGGACATCCTGGTTCATGTGAGAAGATAAAAGCTCCTGTATCCAGGTGAGAAAACTGAGAGGTAACAGATTACTTCATCACTTCCTCTTTGAAAAACATCTTCAATATGTTTTATGCCATCCACTGGGAGTCTGCAAGTGTTAGAGCTTTGGAGCATGACGTCACGCAGCAAAGATTTATGGGACGAAGCGCCATGTGCCAGGTCCAGGCGCTCGTAAACAACAGTGGAGTAGGTTGGGGGGCACTTCATAAAACAGCTAAAAACACCAGCAATGGTTCGAACCTGTTGTGTTGTTGGTTGTAATATTAGGTCGCACGATCGGCAGGGTAACAAGCAACATCATCGGGTATCGTTTTATGGTTTTCCAACCTGGAGGCAACATGAGGGAGCCCTAATGTCAGAACTGACAAAACGAAGATGGCTAGCTTGGATAGCAGCAGTGAGAAGGGTGGACATCCAGTTCTCTTCTGACACCCCCAAATATCTGAAATTGTAAAAGTTGTTGCCATTGTTGTCTCAGCAAGGCGACGGCATTGTTCATCAACTACTGCTGCTAAACAACAAGCTCACGGTTAGCTCGCGGTTAGGTCATGGTTAGCTCACGGTTAGCTCGCGGTTAGGTCATGGTTAGCTCACGGTTAGCTCGCGGTTAGGTCATGGTAACTCGCGGTTAGGTCATGGTTAGCTCACGGTTAGCTCGCGGTTAGGTCATGGTTAGCTCGCGGTTAGGTCATGGTAACTCGCGGTTAGGTCATGGTTAGCTCACGGTTAGCTCGCGGTTAGGTCATGGTTAGCTCGCGGTTAGCTCACAGTTAGCTCAGCAGCATTTATAAAATAAACAACTCCACTCGAAAAAAGGGTTGAACAACTTATTTTTGACACCGATCATTTGGATTGTTGGGGGCGTTTGTCTAACAAATTTAATGCATATTAGCATTCATGATAAGACAGAACTTTAGTAATAAAATATGATAAATGCTCACTCACCTGTGTCCGAATGACGATAAATTCACATGGGGGCTTGAACACACCCAAATCCTGTACCCAGCCATTTGTGATTGTTTGTGTGCCTCCAGAGATTTGTAATTTCGAATTTGTTGGTTGTGCGAGCGCTGACTCCACAGACGAGGTATAAAAACATGTCTGCAAAGGTCAAGTTCGGGAGGTCTTCTGGGTCTCTTGTCCATTGCAGCA
>OOFC01045898.1:0-10944 GCA_900323345.1 Pseudochromis fuscus
CAACAGACCACTACAGACAACAACAGACCACAACAGACAACAACAGACAACAAAAGACAACAACAGACAACAACAGACAACAACAGACCACTACAGACAACAAAAGACAACAAAAGACAACAACAGACAACAACAGACAACAACAGACAACAACAGACAACAACAGACAACAACAGACAACAACAGACAACAACAGACAACAACAGACAACAACAGACAACAAAAGACAACAAAAGACAACAACAGACCACTACAGACAACAAAAGACAACAAAAGACAACAAAAGACAACAACAGACAACAACAGACCACTACAGACAACAAAAGACAACAAAAGACAACAACAGACCACTACAGACAACAACAGACAACAACAGACAACAACAGACAACAAAAGACAACAAAAGACAACAACAGACAACAACAGACAACAACAGACAACAACAGACCACTACAGACAACAAAAGACAACAAAAGACAACAACAGACAACAACAGACAACAACAGACAACAAAAGACAACAACAGACAACAAAAGACAACAACAGACCACTACAGACAACAAAAGACAACAACAGACAACAACAGACAACAACAACAAAGCTGGATCAGTGCATGTAAGGACAGCAGCATCCATTACTTCTTAAACAATCCTAAATAGCAGATGTAGAATCACAGGAAGAGGAAAACCTGACGACTGTGCAACAATGACCTGCCCCCGGGTTTTTCTTTATCCCGGCTTTACTGTCCGGCTCTCCACAGAGAAATGGACGTGGTGGGAATAACCTTTGTGTGTTTGTGTGAGAGCGTCTGAGTCGCGGCGGTGGAAGGAAATGCCTCGAAAATTGTCTGCGACTGAGAGAGGAAAGGAAAACAGCCCCAGATGAAAAGAGGAGGTCGGTGCTGTCGGCATTAAAAACCACAACAACAACAGATCCTTCCCTCCTGTTCGCTCTGGTGAAAGCAGGAGGAGGAAATAAATGAAGACAAACCAGGGGAGGAGACGACAGCAGCTGAAGTGGATGGAGGATGAAGAGAAGCTCTGACGCTGAGAGTCTGCCCCAAACAAACAGCTTTAAAAACACAAACTGGTGAAGTTTGGTTTAATGTAAAATATGTGTAAGACCTGAGACGTGAGACAGAGACGGATACAGAGCTTCTGATTGGATCATCCTTTGTTCTTTTCAAACACCTCAACCATTAAACTGAGAGAGGCTCCTGTGATGTAAGATCTGGTGTTAGAACCAGAGGAACCATCATCAGCACCTGACAGGTCAAAGGTCAAAGTGTCAAAGCTTTACAGAAGCTGCAGAGAAGGAGAGAGCAACATGAAGAAAATAAAAACTCATCTCAGACGGTGTTGCGGTTCACCCCCAAAATGAAATGAAATTTTTCCTTTTCCCACTTCCAACATATCCTGAAAATTTGATCAAAATCCGTCCATATGTTTTTGAATTATCTTGCGCACAGACAGACAGACAGACAAACGCCGGCAAAAACATAACCTCCTTGGCGGAGGTAATTAAGATTCATGATTTAGATAAATTATCTGTTTTTAGATTAAAACAACATATTAACATGAGCTTAGCTTAGTGATAGGTCAGTAGAGCGCCCTCTGCTGGTTCATCAATCAAACTACCGTATTTTTTGGACTATTGAGCACCTGTCTATAAGCCGCTAATGAATTTATTCAAACAGTTTCATGTGGTCCACTCTGACCGGGTTTGATGAGATGAGGCTAAATGTATCGGCAGCACGGAGCTTGCTAGCTTGTAAAAAGCTAACGAGCTTCATGCCGCAGGGTTCAAAGTGTCGGAAAAAAGTAGCGGCTTATAGTCCGGAATATACGGTAGTTCAGATGGTTTGATGTCATTACAGCTTGAACATGAACTTTTTACTTCATCTGAATTTCCACAGGCTTAACGTGGACACAAGGATCCGGGAATCAAACTACCAACTGTACAACTAGGGGACGACTTGCTCCACCAACAACAACTGCTCAGATACAAACTGTTTCTCATGATCTCATCAGATCTGTCCAGGAAATGCTGTCAGATAACTGCTGTTCTGCACCAGCCCTGTGACCCAGGTGCTGCACCATGTGTCTCTGTCCACTGCATCACTGTCTCTGCAGGTGCTCAGTGTGACAACAGAAGATCAAAGAAAAAAAGTTTATCCTGCATGAAAACAAAGTGAAACTTCTCCATCCGTCCTGTTGCTGAACCCCAGAGACAACACTGTTCAAACAGTTTAAATGTGACATCAGAATATTAAACAGGGAGAAGAAAGTTCAGAGCTTCAGATCCCAGACAGAGTCTCTGAGTGTGGATCTCACAGTGTGTGACCAGGAATCAGAGGCAGGTTCAGGGAGAGATGGAGGAAGCAGGAAGCTGTCTTACCTTAGCCAACTGTGAGTTTACCCATTTTGTGAAAGTCTTCTTCTGAACGTCTTCTCTTTCATCTGCAGGGGAAATACAGACAGAGTCAGGAGAGGAGCTGTACACATCCGTCTGTGTGAGTGTGTGTTGGTCTGTGCTGCGATAAGGCAATCTGAGAGCACAGGTCATGTCAGATGTACCGCGGCGGCTTAAAAAGAACATGAAGAGACACACATCCATGCACACACCGTGGAGGATACCAACATACAGCCTCCATCTCCCTGACTGACTGGCTGACAGCCTCAACACACTCACTGCCTGCCTCAGTATCCTCTGCACCAACACAGACTTGAGGCTCTCTCTGAGTCGCACACACCAAACGTAAGTGAAGTGGTGCTTAGCATGATAAGAGGCTCCTCTAATCTTGCTCAGGGCTAATTGCACCCTCATCATATCAATCAGTGTGCCACTTCCAGGCCTCCACCACCGGCCGTCACTGTCACAACACCAACTGCAGAGAGTCGGCACTGTTTCCACTTGTTGCTCGACCTCCGCTCCGCTGTTTAAAAATCATTAGTGCGATCACAGCGCTCGTCAGCTCCGCCAGAAGCTGCTGAAAGCTCAAGAAGAAAACACCATTCATTCATGTAGAGGAGATGCAGAGGATCCTTCAGAACAAAACGTGACTCATCGACCCAGAATCAGGATTTTTCTGCCCTGAATGTGTTTTAATTTCATTCTGTCAATCACACAGAGAGAGTAGGTGTTATTATGTGTTTCATCCAAATCTCATTTTGCAGAGAAATCCATTCTGTGAAATATTTTACTGCTCTGCAGAATAACACAATGAGACAATTAAAAGTTCACAATGTGCGGCTGAAACTTCCTGAGTAACAGCCGCAGCACATTAGAAAAAGTTAACAGCTTACACCTTAATGATATGCTGCTGTCATGGCAACCAGCCGCTCCTCATCTGTCAGTTTTAGGTTTGATTTTAAATGTTTACAGTTTATTAAGCGTCTGATCCTGTCCTGCTTACATCCTAAAGTCCTCACTGTGACTGGTTGTTGTGTCTTTGCTGCTGAGGGACAACAAAGGAAAACTAACCTGTTTGTTTATTATTCTTGTGGGTGAACAGTTCACCACCAGAGGGCAGCAGTGTCCTATCTACAGCATCAGTACAGCTGGATTATGCCTTGGTGGAGGTTTGTGCTCTGAGTGTTTTCTTTCAGTTTTTAATCACATTTACAGTTTTCACAATGGAAATATGAAAAGCATTCAGCATCTGCAAATGTTGTTACTGTCCAGACATGAAGCTTCAGTGGCAGGTCAGGTACAGCACCATGTGTAAGAGGGTCTGCTGGGAACCAGTGCACCACCACACTGTCCTGTAGCACAACAGGTGTCTAACATTTAGCACCGAGGAAAACCTGAAGTCAGGCACAGCACCTGCTGACGTCTCCATCCTGTTGTATCACAGAGCTGAACGTCTGGAGGTCCTGTGATGTTCAGATGAAACACCAGGCCGTCACCTCTTTTTACTGTCCTCCTGTTGTGAACTTGCACAGAGGGTGTTGACCTGGAGCAGGTCACCATGGCAACGTATACAATATTGTACATGACAGACACATGGAGGCCAGCATCACACACACGCAGCTCCAGGACGTCACTCAGAGTCACCTGGATTAAATAATGGGACATGTTGTCAGATCAACCTGCTGTGGTGTGAACTGGGTTTATATCTGTGTCCCAGTCAGAGCTGATGCTGGGTTACACTCTCATGTTCATCTGCAGAGTAAACTCAGCCTGACTGTCCTCAGCCGTCAGCCCACAGGAAAACAAAGAGGCTGATTTAGTGGAGCTGCAGCATCCTAACAGGCTGCTCCTATGATCTGCTATCTCAAATGTCAGCTCACTCCAACAAAGACAAACAGCCCAGTTTTTACAGCCCAGCATTTTCCACTTTAATTGGTTTTCAAAAGGCCCAAGGTTGCAGATTTTTTTCAAACTAACTGAAGTGGATGTAATCTTTCAAATGGAGAGAAAAACAAATTTCCAGGCTCCAACATGAGACTTTTTAACTTCTAATGATGAGAAAATGTGGAAAGCGAGACAGATTCCCTGAATGCTGCTTTTCAAGGTGGGATTGTTTCCCAGAATTCAATCTGAAGTGTTGTGGTAATGGCCTCGCGCAGGACTGTGTTTTCCCATCAGCAGCTGAACACTGTAGCGTGGCCTGTGACATGCATCACGGTGGAAATGACGACATGATGACTTATAATAACGCCTCTCCCACCCGCCTCCCTCATTTGACTGGAAATGGGGTCATTTCCCATTACTACGGATAATAAATTACACTCCCATCCTGAAACAGAACATCAGGTTAAATATTATACCAGCCTGGCTAACAGTGCTCCCTCATTGTGTGTGTGTGGGGGTGTGTGTGTGCATGTTGACACCGGCCAGGCATTGACTAATGGAGCTGATAATGAAACTTCTCCTTTAATTAAAAGGTCCCACGTTGAGCGGTGCACTGTAGTGAGACACTGGACACACACACACACACACACACGGAGGTACACAACATAAACACACATACAGCCAGTGTGAGGTAATAGCAGCTGAGCGCTGAAGCATGGATGAATTGGAAGTGTGTCGCAAACATCTAAAGCAGGTAATCCATTCACATCTGTGTACAGTGTGTGTGTGAGTGTGTGTGTGTGTGTGTGTGTGTGTGTGTGTGTATTCCCACGATGCTCTCTCTGGATTCACTTCTCTCTGCATTAATGCCTGTGAGAGTGCAATGTTCTTCTGGATGCTCAGCGAATGTATTTTAGGATGGTGTGTGTGTGTGTGTGTGTGTGTGTGTGTGTGTGTTCTTTCCATGGCCAAAAAGTGTAATAATATCAGATCACACATCATGATTACCGATGTATATTAGAAACGTGGCTGTTCACATATTGTGAATATTATTCTACATGATGAGATGTGAGATGAAGTGACTCTGCAGACTGATGTGTGTCCTGGCAGCAGGTAGGGTGTGTACCAGGCTGTACAGGCACATATCATATTTCATGTTCACATGTATGGCTGTCACTCAGTCAGGGAGTTATTCACATTTTTCTGGACAGAAGAAGAAGAAGAAGAAAAGAGTCCACTTGAAATATTCAGTCAATACATTTTCTCTCCAAGTCATTTTGATGTCATTAGATAAAGTCAACTCTTCCTGTCAGAGATCTGGTGGGAGGAGTTAGGGGCGGGGCTAGCATTTCATCATTAAGGAAAATATTTCATGTTGTACACTTGTTTGAACTGTTTTTAATTCACACATTGAACACAGAAAACAACCCCAGCAGCAACAAGTGCCTCGTCCACAAACTAATGTCCAGTCTTATTTCCAGTCTATAGTTTCACCAGCACATTATGATCTGATTTGTTTAGAGAACAGGAAGTGGTTGTTCAACATTCCTGACACTGTACAGCACAGTTCAGTGTGAGGTGTGTGATCCTGTCTGTCACTAACCCTCCTCACACTCTTCAGATGTAGCTGCAGTGTTTTCCTCTCTGTGCTCGACCAACATGAAGAATGATTTTCATACACTCCCCCTGCAGGTGAGAGCACCAGGTCCTCTCAGTCTGCAGCTTCTTGCTTTCACAGTCTCAGCCTATCTCAGACTGTTGGGAGGTCATGCTTCTGCTTCTTCACCCTTCCTCTGGATTCACTCCTTGGGTTTCCTCGCATGCTTCAGGTGTTGTGTTGCCGGTTAGCGCTTTAGCTCGAGTGGCTTTGTAGCAGCTGAAGACAGATCACCTGCTGCGGCCTCCTGCTGCTGCTCTCAATAACATAATTCAATGTAGTTACCATCGTGTGTTTGCTTTGCCGAGCGGCCGGCATCATGGGGCTGACTGATTGTTAGCGGGGCTGACGTGATGTGTCACAACATATCAGCATTCCCATTGGCTCAAAGCTAGCGTGAGGGAATAAGTACCAGGGGTGTGTTTGCTTTATTGCGCAGCTTACTGCAATGTTGATGTGAGCGTTTTTATTTGCAGTAATCATTTCTCCCTGTTCTCCATCAGTATCCAAGTGAACTTTGTCCATCCATATCTGTGACCTCTTACTGCAACGCAACATGGTTTGTGTGTGTGTGTGTGTGTAAATCTGACCATACATACATGTGCTGCTGGGAAACCTGAGAGAAGGTGTTAGCATTAGTGGGGAGGACAGGAGGCAGCCGGAGACAGTGGGAGAGGGAGGAGCACGATCAATAGTCCATTTAAACTGTGTTCTGTTAGTGAAACCTGCAGCAGCTTCACACACACACACACACACACACACACACACACACACACACACACACACAGAGTTATGCATGGACACACACAGCCAGACTCGTGACGCATTCATCTCATTCAGGAGGCTCTAACACTAACAGCTTCATCTGTACGAGGTGATGAAGACGAGGGACGGAGGCTGAAGACAGAAAACAAGATGGAGACTGAGACTGTGGTGAAACATTGTTGGGGATGTGTAATATCTCCATTAGTAGCAGCTAAGATCAAAGGGTTTCCTGTGTGTTGGCAGAGTTTGGGAGACAACAGGTTACAGTGTGAACCAGCCCTGAAAGATCAGCTCAGGGTTTGTAACGTGATGTTTTGTAATGTGATGTTTTGTAATGTGATGTTTTCAGCATCAGATTTTCAGCATTTCCCTAAAAGTGCTTTACACACCTTGTAAGAGTGTGTCTGCTTCTTTTCATGTTCCCCATCAGCAAACAATCACTTCAAAAGCAGCAGGACAACCTCACCAGTCAAACTTAAAGCTGCTGCTGAACAAACACTGAGAATAAAGGAGACGTCGTGTATCCAGGATTTCAGAGTTTGAAATGACAAATGTTTGCAAATTCATGCATTTGTCAGTGAGAGAGTAAGTTAGTACCATTTTTGGGGCTTTATATGTTTTGTGTTAGTGAACAGTAAAGAGTATGTCAGGAGCCTCAGATCCCTGTCTGCAGTCCAGCTGAGTCCCTGGATCAGCACCATGGACAGCGCTCACCACAAACAAGAGGAGCTGCTGAGAGTCATGAAGCTGCAGCTGCCTTCACTGTTCAGTCTCTTCTCATTAGTGATGCATTTCATTTCATGCACCACACAGATCTTTATAAAGCTCTTTATTATAAATATATAGATTTTACCCTGTGAGAAAGCAAATTAAGAACTTGTTGCAGCAACTTAATGTCCTCAGTGTCTCTGCAGACAGAACACCATCTATCAGGACGGTTCTTTCATTTGCAATATAAATGATACAACCACTGATTGTGTTGATCTCTGCTGATTTATTGTAAATGAATTCACACTGAGGGGAGGATTTGAACATGATTGCTGCTGAGAGAATGAATCAATTAGTGAAATTACAGAATGTTTTTAGAATCAATTAAATGTCACTTTTCATATAAATCTCCCGCTTGAAGATTGAGGTTTTAGATCTTTGTTCCCAGCTGACAGTCACACACATGAACTAATGTTAACAATCAATGAAAAAGAGTCTGTTGGAATAAGCTGCAGTCTTGGTCTGTTTGGCTTTGCTAATGTGAATGTACAGAGTGAGCATTCAGAGGGAAAGGCTTTTCTAATTTAAAAGGCATGAATTGCCGATGTAAGGGATGGAGTCATCAGAAACATCCCGGACACCTGCTGGGCTCCATCCCTTTTCTGAACAAAACTCCTCCATTGATCTCCAAATACACTGCTCTGTGTCCCCCGGAGGAAAACGTTTGAACGGCTCCTGCTGAGGATGAAGCTGCGTTGGCCGCACTGCTTGCAGTTAACTAGACAGCCAGACAGCAGGAGACAGTCGCACAGACCTGCGGCACACCCACCATCCACCAAACCCAGCACTTGACGGAGGAAAAACACGTAGGAATCGCCTGGACCACGAGCGGCGGCATCAAAGCAACTGTGCTGCTAATAGAGTCTGGTGCAACCAAGTGGGAGGGGACGATCCAACACCGAGCAACCCATCAGATTGTTGGCTAATGATGCCGAGAGAAACTGGAAGCTTGTTTTGTTCAGCAGCAGGAGTGTGTGTGTGTGTGTGTGTGTGTGTGTGGAGCTCAGGAACAACTACAGAGAACAATGTGAGCAACAAAGAGCAGGAGGAGGAACATCACAGCTCCAACACAGAGGTGATAGTCTGCAAGTGATGATGCAGATTGTTGTCAAGCCTGAAATAACTGGAGGTGGTGACTGAGACTCAAGTCATGTGACTGTAAAGACTACTCAGAGGTGGAGGGAGAACTCAGACCCTCCAATAAAAACACAATCCATCCAAAACTAAAGGTTAAAGTACAAAAACATTATCAGCAAAATGCACTTTAACTTTTTAAAGTTTAAAAACCACTTCATTCATAATGCATTTAATTTGCTAATGAGGCAGTTTAAGGTGGAGGTTCAACTCCAGAGGATAATAACATGACTCTGACCAGCAGAGTGGAGGGGCTTTCATCTGAACACATATCAAATCAACATAATGAAGCACTTGGGGACATGTCCTTAGTGTTTAGTTATTGTCTACCAGCACCAAGCAGCAGTGGGTATGAGTCATGTTACAGTCGGACTATGTGCAGTGTATTATATTACTGAAGTATGTCGCCTTTGTGGAAAGATGAAATAAAAAAGAGACTTCAGGTTAATAAAACACAGCAAGTTACAAAACAATGAGATAACATATATGACATCAGGTGAATCCTTTAAGCTGATTGGTAGAAAATAAGGTGACACTGCATCTCCTAGTGCAGGTCATCCACCAACTGTGAGGCTGATGGGTTGATCCCGACGTTCAGCAAAACACTGAATCCAGGATGCTCCAGATGTTAGCTCGTTAGCATGGTATCTGTTTACATAGTTGTGTGCAGCCTGGTGATGATCAGGGTAAAGCATCATCTTAGCCTGTTGTCCACATTTACTGGAATGAGTTAAAATGTGGGATGAATGGAAATAAAACTAAGAGGATGGTAGTGCTCAGTCATCTTGCTGTAAAAATGCAACTTAAAACAGTTTTAGTTCAAATTTCCCAGAACATTTCAGAAATGTTTTTATCAGCATTATTATGTTGTTTCAGTGTCTTCCAACACGTGTGAGACAGTCCTCACCAGCCACTGTCTCTGTGGAGGGACATTTAAAATCCTCCTCCAGAAACCAGAGGATAAAAGTTGAGAAGAGACAAAATGATTCAAGTTAAACACTTAAGCAGCACGAGCATTGTTTTTATCTTCCTTAATGGCTTCTGCTTTCAAAGTGGGAGAGGACAAAGCGAGCACTCTCCCCGGGAAGCAAACACAAATCCATCAATACATTTTACACTTGACCCATTATCTTCCATTTACATTTTAGCAGGAGCTCAGGCGGAGGACGTCTGAGTGGAAGTACAGCAGCTTCATCCAAATAATGAGCAGAAGACTAAACAGAGAGTGAAAGAAACTCCACTGAGGATGAAGTATTGTTACAAACAGGTCTGAGAGCAGAGCTGGAGCTGGACACACAGCAGGGACACAGCAGCAGTCACCTCCTCCCAAACATTTTGGATCTAATCTGGGACTGACAAACCCCAGCAGCCCCGGGGAGGTGTTTCACAAAGCGGCGGCGTGGTGCTGCTGTGTCACAGCGCTGACACCCACACTGGAGGTGGGCGGAGTCTCCCGGCTGCACGGCGAGCAGATCAGAGAGGAGCAGCTGCAGGTAGTGTAACTGGTGTTTAAGCCACGGCGGCAACACGGTCTGAAGCTTTCATGTTGAACTCCAGCAGAGACTAAAGAAATGAGGTCCCTGGAGAACACACACACACACACACACACACACACTGTCTGCACGCTGTGGGTTGTAATGGAGCCCTGAAACTATCAAAGTGTGGCCTGGTTATTGTTCCTCTGTCCTCAGTGTGTTCACCTGCTGGCTGCACCACAGGCAGCCGTGGAGCAGTGTAACACAACTCCAGCACAAACACGACAACTCACAAAACTGCTGATTCTCAACTTTTCCAAATGAGATCCTGTAATTTCTCATTCACAAGTGACACGTCAAGTCTTTGAAAGTTGATGTGAAACTGTATTGATTTGCAGTGGTGGACAGTAACGGAGTACATTTACTTGAATACTGTACTTAAGTACATTTTTTGAGTATCTGTACTTCACTTGAGTATTTGTTTTTTTGGAAACTTTTACTTTCACTCTGCTACATTTCAAAGACAAATCTTGTACTTTGGTCTCCACTACATTCAGGAAGTGTGTGTTACTGACTTTATATACAGTCTATGCTGCAATGTGTTTCAGGCAGTTTGTCCAGGTAGAGTTACCGTCACCCAAATCGGCAGGAAGTGACCGGCAGCAGAACCGAACAATAAAGAGGGAAGACAGGAAACAGCACGGTTTTGTTGTTTTTCGTTTTTTTAAAACGCTATATAGCATGTTAGCATGTTAGCATGTTAGCCTCTCGATGGGAAATTTGAAAACAAAAAAGCAAAACCGAACAGTCACCAACAAAGTATTATACACACTCTGCAGGAAGGAGTTT